>RPOG01002720.1:0-83012 GCA_008086565.1 Thalassoma bifasciatum
TACTGATGGACTCTTGTGTCTCTTCACAGCTGCTGTACGATGAGTGGGCCAGCTACAGCGTCTTCTACAAGTACCAGCCTATTGGACTCATCAGGTCAGACCCGTCTCTCTGTTCTGCTCTGGTCACGTGCTCTATCAGCTGAGTTACAGACGTTTCTATGCCTCCGGCTGTTTCTCACACAGCTCTCACTGCACTCTCACCTGCCTTCACCTGCCTGCTGGCAGAATCCCAGATGAGGACTTGCATGGGCTAATTGATGCTTTACTGAGGCTGAGTGCTGCTGCTCAGAAACTTTCAGTAAGAGCTGTTTCTCCCTGTCTCTACTCAGGGACTGAAGCTGTGATATAAAACATTTCACACAACACCACCCAACGGCACCCAAAGACCACAGGAGCCTGTGGTTTGTACAGTAGCACTGGTTTAGCTACTGATTCTGATTGGAGCTTAGATTTTATAATAAATAAATGTAGTCACAATGACCTCACCCATCTGTTTCTAGAACTGAGTCCTCAAGCCAAGTGGCTGGTGCAGCCTTATTGGAAATGTGATGGGCTTTGGGTCTCCACACTAACAGCTGCAGAGCGCCCATCAGTCATGTGAGCTGAGCTGTGCATTCAATTGGGTGATTTTGCGTTCTCAATGTCTTCTCACCTGCCAGGTCGGAAAAAAGGTCTCCTCCCACACAACGTGTGGTGTTTGCGAAAGTAGTGATTTAATTTGAAACATATTTATTTATGCCTTGGAAACAGCTTTTCGTTTTTGCCTTGGTATGTCCATACTGAATATAAGCCTCACCCACTCAATTTAAAAGAAAAAAATATTTGTACATATGGGTTATTCTTGTCCATAAGGTGTCAATGTTAAACTGAATCTGCTGAATGCCTTTCAACAAAATATGCATTCATTTCACAGTTTCTGCAATCAAAAAAAAGCAGTCAACATACACATTGGATCATCGATTGATGTCTTCCTTAGTCTTTAAACCATTGTTGTGTTTACAGCTCCCACAGTTATATCGCCATCTAAAGGCCTGGCATGGATACTGCAGTGTTTTCAGGCCCTCAGCATTTCTGTGTAAATGCAGATTTTTTTGGGGGTGAAAGACTGCTGTGTAAACCAGGCATAAATGTACTGGCAACATGAAACTCATTAGCCCCTAAAAACCCATAAATGATGACGAGGCATTTGAACATATTGATATTTTGTTTTTCTTCTGTACGTTTTTTGACGGCTTTCACAGCCTTCAAATCTGCACAGATTTGCTCAGAAAAACATTATGCTATGCAGCATGTTCAGGAGAAGTGTGCTTGTACTTTTTTACGGTATTGCATTTATACTTTTTGCACAAAAACTATTTTTATACCCAAAAAAATGAATTGGTGTGTATTGGAAAAACTTCGAGGTGTTGCAACAAGTTCTTCAACTTTGAGACTAAACAGATTCCGCATCCCTGCACCCACAGACTTCATTATTGCACCAAAATGTGCGCATATCTTTCTGTGATTTTTTTTACTGTTTTCATGTTTCTGCTATCTTCTACAGTTCCTGAGAAATCAGCCTTTAAGCAACACACGTTTTCATGTTTCGGCAGATCTTAGAGCGTGTCACGTGATCACACAGAGCGGAGCCTACAGCTGCTGAGAGAGGAATATTCTCACAGATAAACTGTTCCAAAAACCTTTAACATTGCTCTACAGGCATGATTTTTATATCAAAATGTAGGAATACTTTTCTTCTCTCATATATTCCCTCAACAAATCAGACCGACAGACTGTTTAGGCTCAGCGAGCTTCGGAAAGACGTGAACATGGGAAAACTCTCCGCCTGCAGCGATCAGACTCAAACACTTACTTGTCACCTTTTTGCCATGTTTTTTAACTTGGCTGTGGGGCGTGAGTTTTCACAGCACAGACATAAAACACATATCTCTGAAATCTTTAAAGCCTAGGGCTTCTTATGGAACAATGTATTTTATGCCAGCTGCTAGGGTTTTTGCTCCACGAGCTGTTTTCTGGACGTTAGCATCAATAGCTTCTTCTCTGCTTGCTTCTGTTTCCCTCTTGTCTTACGGGGGAAATAAACTGCATCCGTCTGCGGTGCATCTCAGCTGCAGTGCATCTCAGCTGCTGTGCGTGTTGACTGCGTTTGTCAACTCACACCGGCTACGCCAGCTGCAGGGCTGACAGACAGTTGGTGTTGCGAGATCTAAGAGATCCTGTGCTCCTCATTTTATAGATGAGTCTCTCTTCATTTATATTGGACGGTAAAACCGTAAATCTGCTTAATCCTGGCGTTTATCCGCTCATTCTGTCTTATGATCCTCGAAGTCAAGCTAAATATGATCTAATTTTGGCACAGTTCGTTTTATTTTGAAAGTCACAGGCTTTTTCGATGGTTCCCAGGCACCACTCCCTGTCCCCCCCGATCTTCCCTGCGCTGAATCAATGTAACACATCTTCATTGTCCAGCAGAAATAGGATCGCTGTATATCACTTGCGTTTTGCCGGCGTCGGCACGCAGCCGGACCGCAAGTGAAGGGATGCAGTGTGAGTTGACAAGTTGACTTGAATGAATCCTATAGCGCACCTCCGTGAAGATGTGTTCAGTGACCTTACTCATTATAGGAATAATCAGAATCACATTAAAATCAGAAACTTTAACAAAATACAGCTATTTAATGACACTGCTCTGTTAGTATATCTCAGATATATAACTGTTCACCTTTTTTTCATTGATTTAAGCAATTTATCATTCACAGTATCTACTTTTTAATTTGCTTTATTTCAATGCATGTAACAATTTTAATTCTTTAGCATCTTCATAATTACAGATGACATGACTTTTAACAAATTATTCTGCATTTTATACTTTCTCCATTTTCACTTGCTTTTAAACATTTACTGCTTGCCTACCCCAGCTTTCAGATTTTTTTTCTTTTGTAATGAGCAACATTTTGTGATTGTTTTAATGCATTGAACAGTTTGTGTATTACAGCCTTCTCAATTTCAGCTATGATGCAGTACTTTGAGCATTTTCTTTATTGAGCATTTTCTCATGTCGCTCACACAGTGTCAGCATTTCAATGCATTTTCTTATAGAAAATGCAAATTTTCTAGTTTCATTTTGAACGGCTGGACTGACCTGCATGAGTAATGTACAGCCCAAACAGGATCGTACTTTAAAGCAACAGGACTTCAGTCTGAGGCTGTTGAGCTGGTAACTAGAGTTGATTTACGTTCACTTCTTAGGCTCAGCCAACTTGCCCTTAGCCAACCTCATCTGCATGCAATCCATCTTGTTCTGTGTCTCCATTAATTCGTGAGCCTCTTGTGTATTTCAGTGTCGATCAATTGTGAGTGTTTCATACAGAGGGAGAGATTCAATTTCCTCTGAGTAGTGAGTTAAAACCACACAGCGGCTTCCAATGAAGGATATGTTGTTAAACTTCATTCCTGTTCTTTCAACTCAAAAAGGTCAACTCATATATCACAGATTCAGTGCACAAAGAGTGAACTACACTCGTGATCAAAATCTTAAGACCAGTTGAAGAATTGAAATTATTTACATTATGCACTGTTGGATCTTAAAACGGTTCTAAGTAGTGCTTCAAAATGCAAAACAACAAAGGCGACAAGAAATCAAAATTTTTGAGCAGGCAATTCATTGAAAAAAACAATTTAACTTAAGTAGGTTGTTCATCGGCTGATCAAAAGTTTAAGACCACAGGTCAACCCCCCCCCAAAACCTCCTAAAACAGAAATTAAAGTGTCAAAAACTGACTCAGTAATGAGAAGCTCCACCATTATTGTTGATCACTTCAAAAATTGTTTGATGCAAGTGTTTCCAAAAAGCTTGTGGGATTTTTGCTCCCGGTGGTGAAGATGGCTTCACGAAGGGCATCCACTGTCTATAACTGATGTCCATTTTTGTAAACTTCCTTGACCATCCATCTCCAAATGTTCTCCATTGGATTAAGATCAGGGGAAGACGCAGGATGGTTCAGAAGAGTGATGCTATTCTCCTGGAAAAGTCTTGGTCAGACAGGCATTGTGAATTGTAGCTTTGTTCTGCTGAAAAACCCAGTCATTACCACACAGACGAAGGCCCTCAGTCATGAAGGATGCCTGCTGCAACATCTCCACACAGCCAGCTGCTGTTTGACGCCCCTGAACAACCTTGAGCTTCATCGTTTCACTGAAGCAAAGAGCACCTCAGATTATGATGGTGCCCCCTCCACTGTGCTGCCTATAAAACATCTCAGGTGGCATCTCCTTGTCATGGCAGTAACATTAGAAGCAATCAGGACCATCAATGTTAATTATTTTCTCATTAGAGAATACAACTTTCTTCCACCTTTGAATGTCCCATGTTTGGTGCTCCCTTGCACAGTCCAAACGGGCAATTTTGTGGCCTTTGGCCTTTTCCTTTCTTTTTGAAGCCCTTCCTTCGCAGATGCCATCTGATGGTTATTGGGCTGCAGTCAGCACTAGTAATGGCCTTAATATGTGGTGCGGATCGTCAGGTGTCTTGATGGACAGCTATTCAGACCCTCCGGCTCAGATTTTTTTTGGGTCTACCACTTGATTTTTTTGTTCCATAACCCTGGGGATTATTACGATGGCATATTGTGAGAGGCCTTGTTTATGCAGCTCAACGATCCTACCACTTTCAAAGACAGTAAGCTTTTTTGCCTTTGTCATCAAGAGATCTTCCCAGTGTGAGAGGAAATGACATAGAATCCAATTTTTTGTACAGGTTTTGGCTTTAGAGGCTGTGGTCTTAAACTTTTGATCAGCTGATGAGCAGCCTAATTCAGTTAAATTGTTGTTTTCAATAAATTGCCGGCTCACAACTTTTGGTCTCTTGCTTCCATTTCTTCTTTTTGCATTTTGAAGCTCTACTTAAAACCTAAAGATCCAACAGTGCAAAATGCAAATTCATGCAATTTTTTAACTGGTCTTAAGATTTTGATAAAGAGTGAATTTCAGCATATATTTCTTTCAAATGGGATGATTGTGGCAAAAATTGAAATCTAACCAGGGTTTATGTCTTATTTTTAGTAGAAAATATATTTTTGACTTGATATGAGCCAGATCTACCAGGCCACTCATGTAACATGTCTTATTTTGAGTTAATTAACCCTATAAAGCCAATCGTATCATATTTCATACATGAGTTCAAAGAACTCTATCTGATCAAAATCATAAATAATTTAAAAACCTCTTAAAATATTCTCAAAACATATTCTACTGACAATATATTAAAGATTCAGTGCACAGAGTGAACTATTCCAACATTTCTTTCTTTTAAATTTCTCACCATTTCTTTTAAGATGAAATGTAAATAAAAAGAAAACACAAAATCTAGAATACTTGAGTAATGAATCACAGATATAATTTCACTTTTCCACCATATACCACTTTATTGAGATGCATCTTCATGGCTAAAAATGTGAGGCCAATAAATCTTAAAGTTGCATTACTAACTTCAGTAGATGTCTTTAAATTACAAAACAAATATAAGTAGATGTCTCATACTTACAAAAAAATATTTGACCTGACATGATCCATATTTACCTGATTAGTCATGAAAATTGTCTTATTTTTAGTTATTCAAGGACAAAAATGATGTCTGAATTGCTTGTAAGTAGTAAGATTAATCTGACAATAGGGTAAGAAAAACGCTTCTACGAAAAGGACATAATTCCAATTTTAAGAAACTTAAGCAATTTTATCTTACCCTTACCGTTTTTTTTTTTTTTTTTTTTTTTTTTAAGCAAATCAGGCGTCATTTCTGTCTTTCAATATCTTGAAAAGGACATTTCTCTAGACTTGTTGGTTGAATGTGACTCATATTAGGTATAATGAGGACATCAACCAAAAACGAGACACATACACAGACTTCCCTTTCAGTTTCAGCATCTGTTAATGTGTGTTTTGATCTCTGCCTCCACAGGAAGTATTTTGGAGAGAAGGTGGGGTTATATTTTGCCTGGTTAGGAGTCTACACGCAGATGTTGATCCCAGCAGCCATCGTTGGAGTTATTGTGTTTCTCTACGGCTGTGCAACAGTTGACGACAACATACCCAGGTACACATGAACAGACACTTTTCCCTCCCTACTCTTATCTTTTCATCATCACCTCAATATCACAAGTGGTTTTAAACACAGGGAAGATGCAGCACAATCAAAACTCCACAAAAGAGGATAAATCTGCACATTAATTCAATGCCTGGACTGAATCCCAATGTTCCAACCTGGTGCTCTTCATTATGTGATTTTACATTTGCATTAAAGCAGTGGATTATTTATTGCTCTCTTGACTTGGTTGGAGAAAACAATAGCACGTGAAATGAACTGTTCTCATGTAGATTTTTTTATCCTGTGGTTCAGACATCAGGCTTATACCACGCCTACAAAAAGACCCCACCTATTGACATAAACATACACTAAAGCTTTAGGCTCATTGCTTCACTGTGTAATTAGAGTCTTACATTTGACAGGGGATGTCAAGACCTCTTACGAAATACTGTAATAAATGATTCAACGGCAGACATCTCAACCACCAGAGGTTGTTCTGGGGTAGAACTCTGAAGTAGGAGTTAGTATATGCTGTCACTAATGCAAAGACACATGAAACATGTATAAACACATAGAAACACAGTAAATCTGTCAGATTAGCTTAAACTGTGAGGCAGCATGCAGCAACAGTTGAACAGGTAGAGCATGGATGCAGTTTGGTGTGAATGCTGAAGGCGTTCACATCTTGTGTTTTTCTATTGCAAAAAATGTTTATCAGGGGCTCAGGCTTGGCACGGGAAACTCCCAAATCACGCCAAAATAACACTGTTTTTCCCAGCACTTTTGCCTCGCCATAATTTCACCTGGAGAGTTCATTCAAACTTCAAAACGTAGCTATTTTACTCCTCTTTTCAGAAATGTATGAGGCGTGACACTGGAGTTTATGGTTTTTGGAAGGGGAGTCCTCAAAACCTCCCTGCTTTGACAAAAATCTTCAAATATCAGTTGTTTAGAGTGGACGGTGACATCACACAGAGTGCTGGACTCTGGGGTGACGCAGAAAGAAAATCTTACAAACCAACTGCCTAGAAGCCACAAACTTCACTCTATTGACACAAAAAGACATCAAAACGACGGTATTTTTGTTGTGCTTCTCACAGAAGTCAGATTTCAACAAAAAATTGTAAGTACAAGCCTGGAAGTGACCAACTTTCACCCTAACGCGACTTCCTGCTCCTATCTGCTCCTGTGATATCAATGGTGAGGATTCTTGGCTGAGATTCTTTATCTACCCCTTTTTTCGCTCGCGATTAAGTCACATTTACAGCCTTTAGAAATGAATAAAATTTACATATCCAGAATCCTTAGACTTCCCTGAAGCTCATGGTGCCCTCATGTTTCTGATGGCTTTACGGTTTCGACGCAGGGTCAATTTGTTCGGAGGCAAGTTTGGGGTCAACAACTCTGGGTTAGATCCCATTGTAGATAGACTAAGTCACAGGAGTAGACCCTGATGTCCCTTCATTTTCCGTGACAATAGAAACCACACAGCCCCTTAACGTCCCTTAATGTCTCTGATGTTCCACACAGGTGTTTACCATAGACTGCATAATTAGTGGATGTAATGACGTTTGGCTCAAACTGAAGCTCCAGCAGATGCCCCAACCCCTGGTGTCTGGGGTCAGGGCCCCACCTCCCCATGCATTCCGGATATATCCCGGAAAACTTAAAAAAATTACGTTACCTGGTAGAAATGTTTTCCTCATCTTTACGCTAAGGTGGTATGACGATGTAATTTGGCTGCATTGTGTTCAAGTGTTTTTTGCATTAGTTATTGGACGTTAAAAACCGTGTTATAAGTTTCTTTTTACGATAGTTGACAGCTGCCATTCGTGAGTAGTTTTTATCGGGGATATAAGAAACTTCGGGAAAGAGAGCCAAAAGGAGACTAAACCTTCTAAAGAAGAAGAAATAATTATTTTTATTTCTCTTTTTTACTTGGCTCCGCTGGAAATTCTCTGCTGCACAGACTCTGGCTGCACAATGGCAGCTTGAGTAATGGGGATTAATGGTTTAAGATTTAAACCAGAACCAAAATGGAAGACCAAGTATAGTTCAATCTCATCAAGTGAACTGCAGAAATGCCTGCCAGCCGTCCCTCTCACAATTTCCGTTGAAATTGTCTAGTTATTATTCTTCCACCCACTTTTTTGGCCCGCTTCTTCCAAAACATTTGGACTGATTCTAACCATTCAAACTTCAAAACAATCATTTCATTCATGACATTTTCATATTGTGGATATTGAAACATCCACACTATTTTTTTTTCAGAGTTCTGTATTTCAGCTGAAGTTATTTGTGGGTTTTTCTTGAAATCCCAAACAATTTTCCTGGCAGTTGGAGCTGAAATTTTTGTTGGTCTGTCTGACCATGGTTTTGTTTTAACAGAATACCTCATTCTCCACTTCTTGATTTGAGTTTTAACAGTATTTATTGGAATCCTCAATTCCTTGGTTATCTTTTTATATACCTTTCCTGTTTTATACAGTTGGATTACCTTTTCCCGCAGATCCTTTGACAATTCTTTTGCTTTCCCCATGACTCAGAAACCAGAAACTTCAGTGCAGCACTGAGTGAAAGATGGAAGTGTCTGTCAGGAGCTCAGAAACTCACTGACCTTTTATACAGAAACTAATTATAAGCTAATACATCACAGGTGAGGATGGTTACCTTTCGTAACCATTCAAACTCATTTATGTAAACTTTTGCGCATGTTATCAGGCCAAAACCACCAAGGTATGTAAACTTTTGAACAGGGTCATTATTTTTGAAGCTTCTGTTGTCATTATGACTTATAAAGGGTAAACTTGTTTTTTTTAGTGAATTTTTTCACCCAACCATGAATGACAGAGAAGTTTTTGTGTTATCATTCATACTTTCTGAGAAAAGGCCAAAAAATCAGAAATCCTGCCGGGGGATGTAAACTTTTGAGTACAACAACTGTATGTATGCTTTTTAAAGCTGCAACCTGGTTGTGGCTCTGCTCTTCCTGCACCATCATTTTGCCACTGAATAATTCTCTCCCTGATCTGGCAGCATGGAGATTTGTGATCCCAGGAATAACATCACCATGTGTCCACTGTGTGACCGAGCCTGCAGCTACTGGAAGCTTGTGACGGCATGTGGTACAGCCCGCGCCAGCCACCTGTTTGATAACCCAGCCACCGTCTTCTTCTCCATCTTCATGGCTCTGTGGGGTAAGAGACGCACTCTCATTCGGTCAGACAAACAGCAGGCAAAGAGTCCAGCAGACAGTGAGCTGAGCGCAGCCAATGAAACGCCATGTGGATGAAAACAGTCCAGGTTATGGACAATATTTGATCCATTGAGTGGAGTTTTTTCAGACTCCTCACCTCAAGCAATGAGAAAAGCTACAGTCCAAACCTACGGTGACAGCTCCTGAGTAAACACTGAGTAAACGACCTCCTCTGATGTCCTGCCAAACCACGCTGCCATCTGCTCGCAGCAGCAGGCCTCAGACCAGGGAGGTGTTATGTGTTCAGATGAAGTTGATGTCTGAGGGTGTCACAGCCTGACAGCCATCTGGGGTTCACCTACTGGGGGTGTGATGTGGCAGACTCGCACTCAGCTGTACACCCTGTCTATTCTGTATTCAGCACCAGGAACACATTCTCCGCCTTGATCAAATAGAAATGCTATTTGGTTTATTGGGTTTTGAAATAAGTGTATGTTGTTTATCGTCTGTACCAAGACATGATTTATCTTTGAGCATCAGACCTCTCTGCACTCATTTTTCAGCCACACATAGGAAATGGCACAGATCAGACAGATGAAAATGATGTAGTATGCATGCCAGGCCTGTGGTTACAGTATAACTATAGGGGCTTTAAACACATCAAGAGGCTGAAGTAGGGGTGAGCTGATCATCTGGTGTTAATATTGAATGGTAATCTATTGCATCGGTGGTGCAATAGTTCCAATTTGGTTGAAAGGTAGTCAGCAGATTCAGCAGCACAAGCACGACATGGTTATCAGCCATTGTTATCAGGGCCCGAGCAATGACCAGCAGTGTCTGCGAAGGCCCTCTTGATATCCCTGTGACAACATTTCTCCGCAAATTTGGTACCCTAACATGCTTAAAAACTAACCAAAATTTGGCTACACTCTCAAGGGAATGCGAAAAATGTATGAATTTGGAGCTTTCAGAAAGGTACAACCCTCGGTAGCGCCCCCTTTGACAAAATTTGGCAGTTCAGCCAGCTACTTTGACCTACATGCACAAAGTTTTTACAGAAAAAGTAACATGTCAAGACCTAGAAAAATCACTCATGGCAGGATGGCCTATTCCTTACAGGAAGTTCGGAAATTTGAGCCAAACATTGGATTTTGATGATTGGACGGTGCCTATTTGAACTAACAAGTCCTAGAGTTTTTTCCAGCTTATCTTCAAATTTCTCATGTGTATACTACACACCTTGAAAAATTAAAAGTTATTAAAATATTGTTATAATCTTTATGGGCGTGGTCACTAGAGGGCGTCAAAAATGACACATTTTTTTAATACTCCAATTTGTATGAAATGTTTTGTGCACATTAAGCATGCCAAGACCTTCACAAAAATATAAAAATGTGTGGGGATATCTAAAAAGAAAGTTTGGGAATTTAATGTCAAAGTTGGAATTTGGAATTTGTGAAAGTGTGCAGGGTGCACACTTTTTCAAACTTGTCCCACAGTTTCTTTCTGATCATCTTCAAATGGGATAGGTGCATACTACACAAACCGACGATGAAGGTTATGAAAGGGTTGTTATAATACTCCTTTGGGTGCACCAGTGGCCACTGGGGGCATGATTGATGCAGCACGTAATCAGAAAATACTGGAGGAAAATTTACACCCATAAGCCCAGAAGCTGCACATGAGACATTCTTGGACGTTACAACATGGCAATGATTCAAAACACAAGTCCATATCAACCTGCCATTGGCTACAGCAGAAGAAAGTGAAGGTTTTAAAGTGGCCATCTCAGTCCCCTGACCTTGATATCACCGATCCAGTGGGGGGAGACCTCAAACCTGCAGTTCATGCAAGACAGCTCAAGAATTTACAGGACGTGGAGCCTTTTTACTAAGAAGAATGGGCAGTTTTACCATATGAGAAAATAAAGACCCACATCCACAATGGCCACAAAGAATTTCAAGTTGTTATTGATGTTAAGGGTGGAAATACAAGATATGAAAAACTGGGGGATGTAAACTTTTGAACAGAGTCATCTTTTGAAGTTGTTGTTGTCATATTACTCTGGTCTCGTTTCTTCTAAGACCCTACCTTGCTAGTGGTAGGGTCTGATTCTCCTGATGTTGTATAAGCATAACGACAAGACCCAGGAATCAAGGGCACTTGATAACTTAAAGGTCAGTGGTTACCCAATCATCAACAATACAAATTTGAAGATCTTATTTTAGAACATCCAGCATTGGAATTTTATATTTAAGGTTAAATGAAAGACACAAAATTTATTATGATCAGGCAGCATGTATGTATAAAGATTGATGGATTGATTTAAAATATAGGATAGCAGAATACACTTTTGCATGAGGTGACTTGGTCCAACAATTTTGGCGTGGGATTCAATGACATAATAAGGGACAAAGAATTGTCGCTCTGTACGCCAACACTACAATCATCAAGCTGGGCATACAGTGAGATTAGTCACAACAGATGTCAGCAATATGAGACATAATGAAATCATCTGTCAAGGTCTTCAGTGCTGAAGAAAACATAACAAAACATGACTCTTTCTGTCCAGTCTGTGACATCATCAGTACTGACCCCCTTCTGGTCCCACAGCTGTACATGATGTGTGTACGTAGGTGATCTTACATCCAAACTTTACACCACTTTCATCTACAGATGTCAATATGTTGATGTATTTGATGTATTTGAAATGAGTCTGCTTCATATCCTTGTTTTTGTACAGCCGTTCTCTTTATGGAGCACTGGAAGAGACGACAGATGAGACTCAACTACACCTGGGACCTGACGGGTTTCGGAGAGGAAGAGGAGGTGAGATAAGAGTTCAGGAGTCGACAGCTTAAACACCACTTAAGTGTAGGGGTGCTTATTGGACAGCCTTAATGAGAAGCCTATTAGTCTAGCATAAAGACAGGAAGAAAAGGAAAAAGTAAGAGTCGAGGCTCTCAGCGTTGACTAAAGGAGTGGGATGAAGAGCAGTAGTTTACCCTCTCTGCTGGAGTTCATTATGAAAACAGCCACAACATGCCAGTAACTGTAACAGTGTAAGTCTGTATTCTTGAATAAGTATAGCAAAAAATTAATTTGGTCAAAGTCAGGTTTTAAAGGAGTCTACTTCAAAAATTACAAGCAACATCTCGTTAAAACATCTATGCATATATCCATCTATACATGGAAAAAAAAGAGTTCAGAGAGCTACAAGCAGCTGTTTGCAACCGTAGACTGTAAAAACATGAACACAGTCTCATGACATCACCACTTTTTTTCTGAAAGGGTGTTTTGAAGTCTGTTATCGTCGGTAGTCATATGGAAGATGCAAACTCATTCTAATTGGTTAACCAAGTAGAATGTCAAGGCATGAGGCTTTTAAAGCTGGTTATGCTTTTTGCACAAACCTGACACATAGAAGTCAGACTTGTGGAATCAGTATGAGAGAACAAGTGTGGCTTTAATACTTTTTATCACTACGTGTCAACGTCCAATGGCATCCGTTCCCAAACTGCAGGGGGCAGTGTATCGTAAGCACATGCAGAGCACTAAACAAGAGTAGAAGTCAACATTTGTTTACACTGTTTATAACATTATTTCACACCCATTCCTCTTCTCTGCTGAGTGTGACTGCAAGAAATTGTTCATCACGCAGTTATCATGGTGATCTCTGTGTGATGAATCATATAAATGCCTGTTTTTTTAACTCAGAAATGTTCCACTCGAAAGGGACCGCTTAGGGGCCAAGGCTGCTATAATGACATCATTTGTCCACACAGAGCCTTGAGGACCTTGCAGACATGTCAGGCATAAATCAAGCTTTAGCCTTCCTGCTGATATTTATGAGGAGCCCACCTCAGTTCAGCCAGTTCAGCCCAACAGATGAATAACTAATGTTGAACTTAAGAACTCCATTCAGTCCACCTGCTTTCACTAGATCAGGCTAAGACTGTTTGGAGCAGTAGTTCCCAACCTTTTTGAATCATGATCCCATGATCAAATTTCTGGCAACCCCAGAGACACCTTTTTCTAGAACAAGTTTTTGTTCATTTTTTTGTACTCTGTTGCAATACAGAATAAGAATTATAGCACTACTATTTTATTTTCCCTGATCTGGATTTAGGCTTTATTCACAAGGCTGAAAATAAATAATGAACACTTTGTCATGAAAGGAATTATGGGGAATAGATAAAGCAACTCCAGTATCTTCAACTGGCCACAGTGAAGATTTGAAAGTACTTGAACTCTAACTGTGCTGTCAGATATTAATATTCTTTAATCAGTATGCTCCAGCTCAGAAAGTTTTAAATGCTGCATTTTTTTCCTAGATTTGAGAAAATTAACCTAAAGAATACAGTTGTTTGAAATTGTGCTTGGTGTTTGAATTTTAAAATGACTAATAATGACACAAAATATTTTTATCAGTTATTTTTTTATTGATCACTATACATTTCAGGGGACCCCATTTGGACTCCAGGTAAACCCCATGTGGGGTTGCAATCCCAAGGCTGAGAGACACTGGTTTAGAGAACTTACCTGAGATGATCCAAACGGTTAAAAATGATTCTTGAGTTTCACAGGATAGCTCTCAAATTACAGAATGAGGAAACATCTGTGTGCTTGGATCCTCCCACCTCAAATTTCCTCAAATGACTCTACCTGGAGTGTCCCTCTCTTTGGTACAGAATAAATAATCCTCATCTTACTCAGGCCACCTTTCAGCACAGTCACAGAGTACTAAGGTTCATGCCAGGCCACAGGTCAGAGTATGCAAATGAGTGCGCCTCCTCTGTCTTTGTTCAGTGCCGTGGAGCTCTGTAGTGAGTCAGCCTTCAACGAAATGCTCCCACGCAAACACCACAGCCTCAGACATCTGCACCCAGTCTTTTCTCAGCCTCATCGTGACGGCTATTCAGTTGAATCTGCTTCTTTGTGACTCTCATCTTGACAGGAATGTGTTTGGAAGATTCAGAAACAAGAAGTGCTGACTGACGTGTTCTCCTCCTGTCTGTCTTTGTGTGTTGTGTTTTACAGGAGGAACATGAGGTTTGATCCACTCTTCCTTCTCATGTCTAACTTCTCTCTCTTTGATTGGCTGGCCCAGCAGCCACTAACACTAACACTTCTCTTTCGAGTTTTCTAACAGCCGACCTCAGGTGTCCCTGCTCTGCAGCTTCTCCATCTCTTTGGTACATTAATGTGTCAGCTCTCTTCTTTCCCCCTGAAGCTGTGAGGCTCTGAGCACCTCACCATGGCTGTTGTTTGTGTAGACTGAAAACAGCAGAGCTGACAGGACAGTTGGTTGACTCATAGCTTCTTTTCTCTTGTCTTCTTTTCTGTGAAACATTTTTTTCCTGTTAAACAGAGACAACTGTGCCCTTTGCAGCCATAACACAGGCAGCCTACACAGTTTAAAGTCAAGTTAGATACTTTACCTTCATCTTAGTGGGATGGAGAGAGATGCAATATAGAAATATGGCAACTTTGAGAACAGCATAGGTTGAACAAAAGCAGCTTCTCCTGGGCGACTCTTTGGAAAAATCCCACACTCATTAAAGTTAAGCCTCATTTCCACCGGATCGGTTCGGTTCATCTCGGTACGGCACGCATTTTGTGGTGTTTCCATAGACTAAAACCGGGACGGGTCCCCAAAAAAGCGACCTGTAGCGCTGCACTTTTCAGCACCCTTCTGTTGGGGTGCCAAGCCGCACCAAACCGGCCCCAGGGGTGGGGCTATAATCACTGCAGTACGTTGATTGGTTAAAAGATCGGCAACTTCCCGTGCGACAGCGGTTATAAAGAACAACACACAACCCCACACGCAGCCTTTCCTGAAACAAAGCTTCATTACGTTACGGAATAAAGAGCCACATGATGATCACAAAGTAGAAGAGTTGCTGGATGTCCTCCTTCTTTCTCTTTGTTTACAATGCCGCTAATTTCTTTTTCGTTGTATTTATTTGCGGGGTACACTGTGTAGCGCTCAGAGCACTGCAGTGACGTCACGCGTTGCGTAGCTGACACGGCTCTCGACACCCGACCCATCAAGCAGGGTACGATTCGCTGTGGAAACGCGCACAGATCAGGCTTTACTGATCTGACCCGTACCAAACTGAGGAATTTTCTCTCGTTGTAACAAAATTCCTCTGCGTGTTTAGAGGCTTCTCAAGCAGAGCTCAGTGTTTTTCTGACTTTTTAAAGACACATCAACCTGGACAACTCCCAGGGTTATGGTTCTTCCTTTGCTTAGATAAAGTTTTCTTCTCTCCCAGCGCTTCATCTACTTTTACACTAGCCTGAAAAAGTAATGGCCCAGCACGAGGTGTCCTCCTGTTCAAACATCTACACACACCTTTAAAGAGCTGTGCATGCCCTGAATAGTTTACTCTGCTCCAGTTCGAGGTTCACAGCTCACTCCCAGCCCGTATGGAGCCCACATGGACGTGTTGGCACAGGAGACACAGACATGTCAAATCAATAAATCTCACAGGAGCCTGAAAATATGCTCCTCCAAAAACCTCAGACCAAGACCTGGGCTCTGTGTGGTGCAGGATTTGAAGTTAACTTTAGGGTTTTAGGAGTAAACAGGCAGAGGGTCACTTCATACCGAACATACTATCCTAGAGCTCTGTGAGCCAATCAGAGTTTAGGATTTTACATCTGGAAACTTCTGATCTGATTGATTTTTACTGACATTATTCAGCAGAGACTGAAGAGACCAGACAGACTTTCTATGTCAGATGAAAATATCCATAGTTTCTGACGTGCTGTAATCTGTTGCTGGATTATTTAGTTTAAAAGAGGCAAATACACTTCAAGAAAGAAGTCTGTCCATACATTTTCCTTGCCACTTTTTCTTTTTGGAGTCTTGGCGAGCTGGAGTCTATCCAAACTAGTGGTGTGCACAAAGTGGTGTGCACAAAGGAGGTTAGGGGTGTCAGTCATCCCCCCAAATACTGCATGAAAAAAGCGCATGCCCTCTTTGGAGTCAAATTGTGCACTTCTGGGAGCCAAAACACACCAAAGTGCCCTTTTGGGAGCCAAAAGACACACTGGAGTGTCCTCTCTGAGGTCAACCCTCTCATCGTATTGCATCGTATCGCAACAAATTGCATCATATCGTATAAGATTGCATTGATTTAAACTAAATGATTATTGCATCATATCGTACTGTGAAGAGGGTGAATCGTATCGCATCGTATCACCAGAAAATTCCATGTATTGTTAAAGTATCGTTAAAGTATCGTATCGCTGGCAGTGCATCGAGATGCGTATCGAATCGTCATCAGTGCTGAGATTCACACCCCTAGAACACATACAAGGAAAATATACAAACTCCACCCTAAAAGGCTCCTGCCCAGCCTGGGAATTTAACCAGGAACCTTTTTACTGTGGGGAAACTGGACTAACCACAGCACCATCATGCAGCCTACAAGACTGAGTCATGGCAGCAGTGAGTTCGAGATACTAACTCTGAGATATGATAAAGATCTCAATCATGCTCCTACACAGGGAAAAGAGACCTCCATTAAAGCTCCTGATGAAAAAGTTCAAAGAGGTAAAACTTATTAACTTAATAATCCAGAAGTGATCCATCTGTCAGTTATTTCTAGGTGTATCCCAAAGCTCTGTGGCACACAACCTGATCATTAACAACTCAATGCTTCAAAGAGACAGGTTGTCTGTCTCGTCTGAGAGTGGTAGAGTCTAAGTTTAGAGGGTCTGTTGTCTCTATCGGCTCTTTCTGTCTGTTTTCACCCGTTTCTCTGAGAGAAGATGGCATCTAACAGTCAGCTCTGTCTCTGTTTTATGCAGTATCCTCTGTGTACTCAGCTCCTCTGTGTTCCTCTTTGCTTCCTAAAGACTGCTTTACAGATCCGTACACTGTCTGAGCACACACACACACACACACCTCTGAGCACCAGTAACTGTAGGACTGAGGCGTTTGTCTGGTTTTACTTACTGTGAAAGGATTCATGAAGCGTTTAGATGTGTCAGAGTGAAACTGGGGGAGGTAAAGACTGGGCTACAGAGCAGCTGGAGTTTTGTGTGACACTCATACTTGCCTTCTCACCCAGTCAGATGAATATCAGGCTCTGTTTGTTCACAAAAGACTCACAAACAGAGACAGGTTAGGGTCGACTGAGAGGGTTGACAAGAGAAACTGAGCACAGCTGTCAGCTCAGCTGTCCTCGCAAATATCTAACACTGTGTGAGGAGCAGAGAGTGTCTCTGAGCTGTGTGATACTAATGAACCAACAGACCACACAGGTTCACTTTATGCCAGGGCTCACCTTGGTGTTCTTTATGTCTGTATGTTTTTTTTTTTAATGCAAATGAAACCAAATCTCAGAAAAACATGTGCGACAGGCTCTGAGTATTCAGTTATTTATCAGAGCTTTATGGGTGTGACTATCTCATGGGCTTACCTCACATTATGTCATGACTTTAAACTCATCAATTTATCAATCCCTTTAATATTCTATTGTAGACACACGACCTAGACAGAAGCACTCAGTTCTTCTTCAGTAAACTCAGGATGCTGCTGAAAACATCATCATCACACCTCACTTTGCTCCTCTCACTCCTTTCATTGGGGATCCAGAACTTTCTCTCTTTTCCTGCACACACTTTTGGTTACAGATGCCAAAAAACTGTTTTCTCAAGCAGTTAAATAAACGCTGTCCTTCTGCTTCATAACATGCCATCAGCTGCTTTCTGGAACTACAACATGTCAGCTCGTATTCTTCTCCTGCAGGACCACAACCGAGCAGAGTACGAGTTCAGAGTCATGCAGAAGAGGTTGAGACTGGAGGATGCAACCACAAAGGTAAAGATGGATTATGATCTCTGTCTTTGACCTGTAGACCTGCAAGCTTTGTGACAAGCCAATTGTTGTAAGGGTCATGATGTGAAGCCTGCTTTTTCTGTCCAACAGGATTTTTCCATAAAAAAAACTTCAAACTATATAAAAAGACAACATGTGTGTCATATACCACTATAAAGACCTCTAACTTCTCTGAACATTTCAGTTATTGGTTATTTTTCTGCTTTGAAGTGTCAGAACATCATGTGGGGCAGCCAGCCTCAACTCCTATTCGAGCAACTGGTTTAAAATCCCTTTAAATCAATTCATATGTTCTTTGCTGTATTTGGCATAACATGTTTTGCATTCACTGACAATATTATCAAGCATTTGCACTTATATTAACTTATATTTCCATCATAATACATAAACAAATGTTGTATGAATGTGTTCATATCATCTAGGGCGACCATTAAAAAAACAATCTTGGGACTTTAATTAGAAACGACCCCAAGAGCAGGGTATTTCATCAACCGGCCACATCGGAGGAACCCGATGGAACACTGGAAGGTTAATAAGTTTGTCTCGTATCTGCAAATAAACCTATATTTTAACTACTGTAATGTACGAGCCACTTGTAAGTATATTGTAGGTTGTCTAAAGGTGATGCATCTAAAAAGACCGTTTTAGTCTTTTTCTTTTTCTTTTTCCATCAAACTAATTGATAAATTAATTCCACTGTTATGGTAAAAGGATGGGAGGATTTTTCTAAAAATCAAAATCTCAACTTTAGGGGCACAATGCTGCTTAATCATCATCAATGGGCCTCTGTGTCTGTGTCTGTCTGTTGATTTTTTTGTTGGCCACAGGACGTCTCTGGGCTGAGAGTAGGTGTGGTTATGGGTGGTGACCAGCCAATCACAGACCGCGTTATTCAGCTCATTTGAAGAAACTCCGCTGCAAACATCAGTATCTCAATAAATTTGTGCAATATTAGAATCAGCCAGAAAGAGGATTTGTCTTACAACCAATATTTTTTTCTTTATCTAACTTCTGCGTTCAACCCATGTAAGGGTGTGCTTGGCTTGAGTGACAGGTAGACCTGCCGATATTCCTCATCATAACTGGACAGAGGTTAGGTTGAGTTCTGAATAAAGGCCTGCACGTTGTGATAGAAGATAAAGCACACCTTATTTTGATCTGACTGTGGGAGATGCTGTTAGGCTGGAGTTTGCATGAATCTTTGAGCACAGCAGTCGTAACATTTCTGAGTAAGAAGAAGTGACATCCTGACATCCTTCAGATGAGTCAGACGGTTTCAGGAGATTATTACCCCTTTGCTTTTGCCCCATATCAAGGTCACATCTTCTTATACACAAGTACTGAACACACACACACACACACACACACACACATACACACACACTTGCAATGACCCACACAATTGCCTGGACTCTCTGACCCAGTTCACAGCAGACTTGAATGTGACATGATGGCTCAGGGCAGAATTAGCTGTGCTCCGCTGCAGCTTTAAACTGTATGTGTTTGTCTTTGTGTTTGACTCTGTGTGTTTGGCTCTGTGTGTGTGTGTGTGTGTGCGTGTGTGTTTTGATGCGTGCATGTATGCATCTGTGTGCCTAGAGCATGAGGGGCTGCTGCAGACAGAGAAATGACATACACATGAACACACTGTCAGATCCAACCAGAAAGAATGTCAATCTGCTTTTAGTCATAATTGTACTTGACAATCTATATGTAACGCTATACTGGCATATGTGTGTGTGTGTGTGTGTGTGTGTGTGTGTGTGTGTGTGTCACAGGGGGAGAAGGAAAAGGTGAAGCTGACATGTACAGACAGAATGCCGGCGTACCTGGCCACTGTGGTCATGATGGGTTTCATGGTGAGTCCCCGCACTCTTACATCATCACTTCTTTTATTTTTAACGCACGCTTGACATTTGGAGGGAAAATATGTAAATATAATTCTTCTGAGTCAACCACAGATTCAGACAACAGACATAAGAGCAGAGTGAGTTTTAAATATAGATATCTGTGATCCAACAACGGTAAATCTGATGCTATTATTGTTGTTGTTTTGTTGTCACTATTGTAGTCTTGTGTAACTACTGAAGCAGTATTTAAAAACAATTAGTTTTATCTCCCCTTATGTTATTTAGGGGGTTTCATCTGTAATCCTGTATCATATAATCTGATTCTTTCAGCTGTTATCAAACAAATATTTGCAGAATCTTCATTTTGTTTTGCTGTAGCCTATAAAAAGCTTGAGTGTTGTCGTTTCAGTGTTGAATCATCATGTTTGAAATTTGAACTCCAATTAGGCTGTCCTCCTTCCACTAACTGCTTAAAATTCAAATTACTTGCAAATGTTCAAAGCTCAGCCCATTAAAATATGTAAAATAATCCCTATTTTTGAATGAATCAGAGGTGGTTTTTAGTTCAGATGTGAGGCTTTGAGTCCCATCACTCTTAATAATGAGAAAAGTTTAAGCACAACTTTTAAGCACAAAGCATATTGGAGAAGTTCTTGTTTCTTTTGTAGGGCGACGGAACGCTATCCAATGATGCAATAGAGGCATGATCAATGTCAGTTAAAAATACTTTCAGAAGCTTGTATGAAAATTTCAGTGAACTCTGTGAAAAAAAAATTGAGAAAGAAAACTCAGACCCTGAACTGCACCTGTCCAACTTTTAACTCGTTTTCATAAGATCTTTGTCTAAAAAACTTACAAAGCCAGGACCCTTTTTGGTTCACCTGGAGATTATTGATGTGATTGATGTGAGTAAAACTTGCTGCTCTTCAAAAAAAATGTTCTGATCATTCTTTAATTACAATATTACCTCGGGAAAGTTAAGCTCCCTCCTTTATTTTTACTCTGTCTAATCCATCAACTGGATTCTCCGTTAAGCAGAAATCCTTTCGTTGATGAGCAAAGCAACATAATGTGCCTACAAGAGGTACACGCTTTACAAGCAGGGGTGTGTGTTTAAACTGAGGTGCCCCGACCAGGGCACTGACTTAAGAAGGGGGCATGAATCCTGTATTTTCAATACATACTAACAAACAAAAGTAAGTTCTACTTATTGTAATGTGGGCTCAAAAATTCAAAGCACAAGTTATAACCCTTAACATTTAACAACAATACAACTCCTCAGAAAAAAGAGGACTTGGACACGATGCAGCAAATCTCCATATCACCACAGCGTAAGGATGGGAGAAACATTTCTACAAGCTGTGATCATTTTTAAAGTTTTACCACCTCTCACCTGGAATGCATGAGGAGATAGAGATTTTGACCTATACTGGAGCAAGTTACCAGGGGGAGCAGTTTTTGTGGGGACCTCAGTTGGAGCCCACTATCATGGGGTCCATTGATTATACAAACTATGGCAAAGAGAGCCAGATCATGCTTCTGGGGTTTGGTTGAGTGAGACCCATCACTTTTTAGAGAGGTTTAATAGCTCACCGATTATTCTAGTGATGAGGAAGTTAGTGAGCTAACTCAACTTAAATATTGGATTCTTAGATACTCCATCAAACTGTCTTTGTTGCTGTCCATGGCTTCCACTCAGCAAACATCTTCTAACAATCCTGTGAGTGTGTGTCTTTTCAATCCTTCTGATTCTGTCAGATTACCACCCCTCTCCTCCTTCCCTTCAGATCGCTGTGACCTTCGCCATAGTCTTTGGGGTCATCCTGTACCGCATCAGCATCAAGGCAGCTCTTCACATAAGCAGCTACCCCGCAGCTCGCTCCAACATCAGAGCCACCGTCAAAACCACTGCCGCCATCATCAACCTCATCGTCATCATCATCTTAGATGAGATCTACGCCGCCATTGCCCGCTGGCTTACCACGTTGGGTGAGGCTCATTTACAGTCAGAGTGGATAATCTGATCGGCTCCTGTTCTTCACAGGAGGAATTTACACAGTGTGGTTGGCTGATGGTGACTTATCAGTCTTCTTAGAAAGAGCCCAGCTGTTGATGTGATCCTGTAAGGCTGTGATCCTACCATCCTCTGATGGATCAGCTTCATCTTTGTGGTCATTTGAAAATAATTACTGTAATAATGTTCAATTCAACTCAAAATGGCTTAATTGGCATGACAAACATATGTTTACATTGCCAAAGCAGGTATGACATGAAAAAAATGTATACACGGTTAAACATCTAGTTAAATTAACTTAACAGATGTGCAAAAAGAGCATGTAGTGCAAAATATAAAAAAAATAAAATATTAATAAAATAGACTATATCTCTGTGCATTACAGAATTAAAAATATTAAAATTAAAATATAAAAATATTATCAAAAGGTGTACAGAGTGTTTGATATTTACATTTTATATTGGTACAGAGGGCAGGTGGTCAGGAAGTGCACCTCGGTCTCCACCTGACCCTGTGTGCAGTGGGGGTACAGTCTATCTTCTCTGAGGAGCCAGGTCTGTTTGTGCCGGCCTTTCTCGATGGCCAGGTTGTGCTCACTGAGTCTGTACCTGGTCAACGATCTTCTGAGCTGCAGCTCCAGTTTGCTCTGCTGTTTGATGGACTTGGTCCAGAGTGTATGGTAGTTTTCTCTCTGTTTCTTTATGGTCTGGTTCAGTGAGGTGGTCCTTCTGTTTGGTGGCTCCGCTTGTGCTAATGAGCGGAGTCCCTGAACCAGCTGGCTGAGAGGACATCTGCCCACAGCCTGTCTGTAGCTGAGGGCTTTGTAGTGGAGAGTGCTGGGCTCACTTTCCTGAAGGTGCTCGTAGAATTTTATGGCTCACTCCTGAGTTTTAATAATCGGAGGGTATCGTCTTAGTTCTGCTCTGCATGCATTGTTTGGTGTTTTGCGCTGAGCGGGGAGGATGGATTTACAAAGTTCTGCATGCAGAGTCTCAATTTGGTGTTTGTCCCATTTTGTATAGTCTTGGTTGGTAAGTGGACCCCAGACTCCACAACCATAGAGAGAAATGAGTTCTATGACAGAGTTTAGTATTTTGATCCAGATTGGAACAGGGATGTCTAATTTAATTTTCTTTATAATGGCGTAGAAAGCTCTTTTGGCCTTGTCTCTCAGGTTCGTTCACAGCTTTGTTTAAGTTTCTTGTGGAGCTGATGTTTAGGTATGTGTAGTTCTTGGTGTGCTCTAGGGCCTTCTGACTTAGGAGGAAAGTGTGTTTGGGCTGCCGGGGGCCTGGCCCTTTTTCAAAGATCATTATTTTTGTTTTGGATTGGTTCACTGTAAGGGCCCATGTCTGGGACATGGAACTTGTGCAGAAGGTGGAGGTGTAGCTGTAACCCCTCTTTGGTAGGTGATAGCAACACCAGGTTGTCAGCGAACAGCAGGCATTTGACCTCCGTGTCTACCACTGACCCCCGGAGCTGTGTACTGTTCTCGAGACTCTGCCAGGTCATAAATGTAAATGTTGAAGAGGGTTGGGCTCAGACTGCACCCCTGTCTGACCCCCCTTCACTGAGGGAATAAGTCAGTGTGTTTATTACCTATTTTAATGGCGCAGTTGTTGTGAGTGTACATTGACTTTATAATGTTGTATATTTTTCCCCCCATTTCACTTTGCAGAAGTTTATACAGCAGACCTTGGTGCCAAATTGAATCAAATGCTTTTTGAAGTCTACAAAGCAGGAGAATAGTTTGCCTTTGTTTTTGCTGGTTTATTTTTCTATCAGGGTGCTGAGGGTGAAAACATGGTCTGTTGTACGGTAATTTGGTAAAAAAGCCACTGGTTGATGATCAGGATTTTACCGAGGTTGCTGTTGACACAGATGTCGCGATTGCTGTTGCTGTTGTTCCGCTTTTGTGGAGTGGTATTATCATATTTACTGTATCTGCTGTGTATCCACTCATCGTACTGATGCTTCTATTGTGATGATGCTTTGCATTCAGCCTGTCACAGAATGAGATTTACTGGCTAAAACCAAGATAGTTGATGCTTTCTGTCATGATCTGACAGTCAGCTGATGGAAAACTGATGCTTCAGGATAAAGTAATGAGTGAGTGAGATGATGATGTCACACCAGATGTCACATGTTTTGCAGAGGTCCCAAAGACAGAGAAGAGCTTTGAGGAGCGCCTCATCTTCAAGACTTTTATTTTGAAGTTTGTTAACGCCTTCACACCCATCGTCTATCTGGCTTTCTTCAGGGGAAGGTAAAACAATCTCTTCTCAGTCATCATGTTTACCGTGATCTCTCTCTTTTTCTCTCTTTCTCCTCCTCTCTCTCTCTCTCTCTCTTTCATCTCATGTGATGATCTGTGATGTGTTTGATTGACAGGCTTGTGGGGCGGCCTGGAAACTACCTTTATGTCGTTGGATCGTACAGAATGGAAGAGGTAATGAACAATAATCTCAGATTTAGCAAGGATAAACTCTGCTGGTATTCACTCCACCAATACTCAAAGCAGCAGGGTCCTTCCGTGCCTCCATGATTTCTCTGATCACATTACTCTCATCCTGTTTATTGATAGTGAAGCTGAGAAAGTCTTTCTGCCTTGTTTCTATGAAAAGAACATTATAATATAATAGAATAGAGTATCTTTATTGATCCCCCATTGGGAGAAACTTCTACGTCACAGCAGCTCACAAACATTCCAAGTGTAAGGCTTAAAGGGTACAAAAAAATCTGCCATCAGAAAAGAAAAGCATGTGAGTCAAGTTTCAGTCATTTGACTACATGTCACCACAATACGGTAAGCAATTGCTGCATACAGATTTAGGTTTAGAGCAAAGAAATCGAATTCCCTTTACTTTTATAAGCTGTATCAGCTGTACATGCGTCTGTATGATAATGGGGATGACAAGAATGACTAATTAACCTTAACTAAAGAATGACCATAAATGGCACCTACAATTATAAAATTCTCACATTTTGTTCGGCGGCAGCGGTGCATACAGGCGCTGTCTGGTGCTGAATCAGTCACATTTGCACATAAAACATTTTTGCCATTGCCTTCTAGTCACTTGGTTACTTCGCCTAATTTTGATGAATATTCTTTGGCCAAATTCAGGTAAAACTTGCCACCATAGGCTATATGAAGCTGTGTCCTTGATGCTGGTTGCGCTGTGCACGGGGCTGCGGTCATCAGCTCTGCCCCGGTACTAAAGCTGGATTATCAACATGCCCTTAACATTTGTATTAGGCTACCTACAGCTTGTGTTTTTAATAATGGAATAGCCTACTGTATTCATGACACTGGTGTGGCAGTAGGAGAGAGAGAGAGAGAGATGTGCTCCAGCTGTCTGCAGAAATATAATGGATAAATAAAAAGGCAGGTTCATTAGTTGGTGCTGTTTTGACTGTTTTAATATTCACTGACAGCAGTGGTACTTTGTCATAATGGACTCAGGCCTCTATTAGAGACTGGCCTTTATTTGCCTCCCTCAACTGCCACACCGGCCACAGTTAGAGACCCGGCCGCTATTGGATACCGGCCTCTATCAGAGAAAATACGGTACACGTGGTAAAAGCTAAAACACAAGCTAATGGCTAAAACATTAGCTTAGGGCCAATACAAGTGGTAAAGGCTAAAACTTGGGCTTAATGCGAAAATGTGAGCTAAAGGTTTGAAATTCAAGCTAGATGCTAAAACATGGGCCAAAGGCGAAATGACCGTTAAGCTATTTGTGCTAATACTCATTTCTTTCCACATGCAGCAGTTATTCTGAAGTGATCTTTTCAAACCTGAGAGTCTAACGAGAAAATGAAGAGCCAGGTTACATTTGCTCTTCTTGGTGAGGTTGGGGTTGGTAGATGAGCCCTGGTAGGACATATCCAGGATTCACTAATGTTACACGACACAGACAGGTCTCAGAGCACCGGGCTCTAAGTAGTGCAAAATGTAATCCAGCGACTAAACTATGCTACAAACTTACAAAGTTAACTTGCTGTCATGTTTCAAGCAACAACGCAACAAGGTAATTATCAACATTTACGTTGATAAATACATTGATACTTTACCTGTTAATAAATATGTTACCTCCATGAGTTGTATCCATTAGAAAGTTGTCTTGAACTAAGAAAAGAGGGGTTAAAAAGAAGATGTGATCTACATTTAAAACCAACACACTGGTGAGAATCACCCACTTACGACAGTGGGTGTAAGTGCTCAGAGTCTTTATCCTGGAAAAACTCTGGCTTCCCAGATAGTCTTCACAGCACCTTTTGACAAAGTTTTTTGTGTTTCCTCCCCCCTTATTTCCCACCAGCCCTCTAACCCTCCATCCCTGTGATACTCTGCTGCTGGCTTTAAACTGCTGTCTCTGTCTCTCCCTGCAGTGTGCCCACGCAGGCTGCCTCATGGAGCTGTGCATCCAGTTGTGCATCACCATGCTGGGCAAGCAGCTCATCCAGAACAACCTGTTTGAGATTGGCATACCGTGAGTGCAGAACTACACACACACACACACACACACACACACACACACACATAGACATGCTGTCTATGACACTCACACACAGAGGAGACTCACACAGAGTCTGAGCAGCGATTCAGCTCTCAGTGTTAGGGTTCAGCAGCCAACAAACACGGAGCAAACACCCCCACTGAGCTGCTCTCTTACCTGTGAACAGACAAACTTCTGAACTCAGTTCTTCTGGAGTTCTCACCCCTTTTCACTAGTGTTGCTGGGAATCCGGCAAAAATTTTGTTATGCCTGCATAATGACAATAAAATGATCTTGAATCTTGAATCTTGAATTCTCATCAACACCCACATTTGGAAATCCTGTGGTGTGACTCACCAAACTGTGATCACAAGTGACACAGTCTTTATAAAATATTAAAACGGAACTTGAGGAAATCTCTCAGTTTGAAGAGCAGAAACTCTCTACCCCTGAAAATTTTAAACCTTTCTAATAACTGTCCCCTAACTGTGTTGGATTAAAGCTGGGTTATGCATGCCTTGTACTGCACCTGATTTACTGATTTATTTGATAAATTATGCCTTTGTATATTGAACAGAGGTTTCGATACAAAAAAAAGGTAAAGTGGGAAGATACTTTGACGTCACATAAACATCTCAACAGAACAAGGGACAGGAACTAATCTTAGAAGCTAAGACAATTTCAGGCTGTCACACTCTGAAAACACTGCTTGGAGCTTTTTATTTTTTTTATATCTGAGTAACAGTGTTATTATTATTATTATTATTATTATTATTATTATTATTATTATTATTATAATTATTATTATTTGTTACGTATTTCTGTTTAAGCCCCTCTTGAGTGGCTGTTAGTTGCAGCAGCTCTTTCTTTGTTGTTTGTTGTTTTTTAGCCAGTGACACCAAATTTGGATCCTATGGGTAATCATAGTTGCAATGTTTACAAGGTCAATGTTAGCAGCATGTCGATGCTAACAGGTACTAAGCCCACTATTCCCCACAAGCTGAGGAGAAGAAGGTGAGGGTGACACTTGGATAGATGAGCTAGCAGTGCTAACACAGCACCAGAGGGAATACCGGAGGACAGAGCAGCATCATACTTTTCTCAGAGATATACCTGCTGTGAACAGACAGGATACAGAAGAACAGACTGATGAAGAAGTCCCGTTTGCTTCTGGACCCTGTGTAGACAGAGGCCAATAGGCAAATTAGGGCAAAAGCTGACCCCTCTGATGGAAATTTTTTCCTAAGTTTAGACTGTTATTTTTGTATGTGTATTTTCTTTTTGATATTTTTGCACTATGCACTTTTTAATGCTGCTGTTTCCCTGTTGAGGGATGAATAAAGGATAATCTTATCTTGTTTAACGCAATCTTCAGAACTTCTTATGGAAACAAATTCCATCTAAGCATTTGAGCTTTCAAAGTCTGAGCATTTGAGCTTTCTAAGTCTGAGACTGAAGACTAAATTTTACAGAACAGCATTGAGCCAACAGATCTGCAGGTGAAACTCAAATGTCTATCTCAGCTTCACCCCATTTGACATCTTGTGTTGCAGAAAGCTGAAGAAAATGCTCCGGCAGAGGAAGTCAGATCTGGACTCAAAAGAACAGGAGGAGCTGAACAAAACGATGCAGCGCCACGAGAGAGACCACATCCTGGGTCCTTTTGTTGGCCTTAGCCCAGAGTACATGGAGATGAGTGAGTGTGACACACACACACACACACACACACACACACACACATACTCACACACACACACAAACACAAGGACAAGCACAAACAGCTGGCTTGGCCTGCTCTTTAAAGCCATGAAGAGATTGGGCTCAGTCTGGGATCTGATCCTTCCTCTCCAACTGCTCCTCCAGTATTCTGATATTTTCTACCTCCTTGTGTGGTTGTTGAGAGTGTTATCTTCAACCCTGCTGACCTCTGCTCAACAAGTCAAACACATTAACGCTCAGCTTCTGTAAAGCCTCCATACTCATACTGCCACTGTTTCTTTGCTCCTTCTTAACACCCGACCTCTAGAAATGCCACCTTTTTCAGCAGTGCCCAGGGAATCAGCAAACATCTCCCTCTGATAAGTGCAGCAGAATGCAAATTAACCCACAGGTTCAGGGGTCTTGACCTTGAATTTCATGAAAATCACATTGATGGCAGAATGTCAGCGACTGTGCGGAAACAGGCTTTATCCAGACATCTCTGTGCATGTTTGTTAACTCAAGCTATATAAATAGAGGCTCTGGGTTTTATTGCAACAGCTCAGAGACTATGGATATTGCAGTGTGGTAATTTCCCCTTTGAGATATGAATTATTAAGCAGTTGATCCGTGGGTCCCAGTTGAGCAGAAGAGATCTGGAAAGACCCAACAAGGCTTATTATCCTGTTACTAAACATCCAAATGCTCCAGAGAGAGGAGTAAAGCCACCTTCAGCTGAATGCTCAGAATTTACTGTGTTCTCTAAACTCTGTTGGACTCGTGGTTAGTGTTATCAGCTCCTCCATCATATTGAGCAGAGATCTCATGTTGTCTCCAATGAGAGTGGAGTCAGGGCTTATATCTCCTCTCCAAAAGCCAAAAGCAATTTCCCCTCCTCTTCATCCCTGCGCCTCTTAAGATGAGATACTATATTCATCCCACGAAGGGAAATTCAAATCCAATAAATATAGAAATATAAATTTAAATATCCTGAGGAGCCTTCAGCAGTTTGGATGATCAGCTGAGCACGTTGCTAACATTGCAGCGGCAACATCAACAGCAGCAGAGGCCCCATTCACACTACAACTCTTCACCCAGAAACACTGAGGGACTGAAAACACTGTAGTATATATGCCAGGCCTGTAGATGACAATGTAACTGTAAGAGCCAGACACACGACAAAGCTTTGGAGGCAGAGGAACAGGTGAGCCAATCATCTGGGGTTAACATCAAAAACTTCTTCACTGATTGTAGAAATGGTGCAATAGATGAACATTTTGTTGGGAGGAAGTCAGTAGATTCAGCAGCACAAGAATGAAATGGTAGGTTGCTATCGTTGTACGGTTCATGCGTGGCACAATGAAGGTTTAATGCACGTGTGTAAAGCTGAGCGTGACGCCAGCATTTCCACTAAAAACGCCTGATTGCCTTTACATAGCAACGGTGGATCAGCTTTTGTCTAGAGGCCGTTTTCAAAATATGGTGTTATAAATTGGCTGAAATGCAGCAATACTTTGAAGTTTCAACCAAAAAGCATTGTCATGAAAACAGGGCCAGAGTGAGAACAGTGAAAAACAGTAAACAACTTCTTTCAACCCTGTGTCCAGAGAGGCAAAAGTCTGAAATTGTATCTGAAATTAAGGCCTTCAAAAAGTCTTAAATCATTTAAAATGGTCTTAAATTTTTCAGGGCAGGACTAATTAATGTTATTTATATTAACTTCTTTTTCTTGCAATCAGGAGATGAAGAGAGGCTACTTTTTTTAGTTGCCACTTATATAAAATTATCTGCATGCTAGCTAACCAGTCTTAACAAAATGCGTTTGAACTGCACTTGTACATGCAGCTTTTGAACCAGAGAGCACTGAGTATTGCTTTGTTTACTAAAAGGACAAAAAGTAAACTTGAAAGAGTCCCATTATGTGATACATATGCTATACTTAGGTGGTAATACACTGGAATCCTCCCACCATCACCTATATTTTTAGAACTTTTGGTCTTAAATTTCATACAAGGTAACATTCAAAAGGTCTTAACCCTTTATGACACTTCATGCCAATTCTGTCAAAGCATATCTTTAGATTTTTACGCTGTACTGCCATTATATTGCATTAGACACTTGTTTTAAACTAGTACAACCGTTATATCCCAAACTTTAATGAAACATGTAGACTTATGTCCAGACTAAATAAATAAATCTCTGAATAAATGAATGAAAAAAAATCTAATTTTATAAATTCAGAAATATAAATGTATCTCTTAAAAGTGTAAAGGAGGGCTATGTTAAAAAAAATATTCCTAAAATTTGTGTGCCTTTCTTATTTTTTGCACTATTCACACGAATTTGTTACTTAAATAAAAGAGCAGGGTAGATTAAGCTCAGTTTACAAATAAAGAGTTGTATTGTTGGCCAAGTTCTGGCCAGTTTAACTTGAAAGAGGGAGAGAAAACTGAAATTATGCACCTTCCTTGTTTTTATACTGTCTACAGTGTTAAAGGCAAAATGTTTCTCCCTCAAAACTCAGTAAAAAATGAGTTTAACACTGCCATATTGGCACTTTTTTCCAAAAATTCATTTGTTATTCATTCTTATCTACTCTTATTTTGCGTACATTTGGAAAGCCAAGTTGCATTTATGTTTGCATACAGTGGGGTATCACAATACAAGTGGGCAGAATGTGTTAATTCCACAATAGACAGTACATTGTTATATCTTTGGTTATTAGTTTTGGTGTAAAAAAAAATCCCTCATTTATTGGTGTCAGTTGATGGGTATTGAGTATTGGAACAAAGATTTGGACAATATTGGAATAATGATCAGAAGAAAAGCCAATATTCTTAAAAAGTCTTAAATTTGATTTGCTAAAACCTGCAGATACCCTGACCAAAAAGAGGTGTTCAGATCACAAAGCACTTGATAAAGAAATTCTGCTAAAAGGCTCTCCTCACATATCACATTCAGTCTGCGTGAGTGTGTGTAAGTGAGCGATATTGTGTGTGTGAGTGTGTGTGTGTGTATTAACTCAGTGCCTGCTGGGTGCACCAAACCTTAAAATGAAGTGAATGGATTGGAGGTGGATTCTCACCCGGCTCATGTACCATTGATCTCCTGAAGTAATGAGTATTGATGGACTCACTTCCTCATTACTTGGTTCTGTGATGGACGTGTGTTGTGGTTGAGAATTTCATGCATAATTGAGCCTGGAGCTGCTCTTGAAATCATTTCATATCAATTATTGAGAGAGCTTGTACTGTGAAAAGATTGTACTGGAGAAGATGATCAGAGCCTTTGAGCCTCTGTTAGCTCCTTGATTTGGTTCAGTGCAGCCATCCTCAGAGTTCAGAAGTCATTTTCCAGTGAAGATGGGGATGAGTTTGAGGCTGTGATGGAGCACAGGAGGCAGAAATTCTTGAAAAACACAAGGAAACAAAATGAGTCAGCATCACTTCCAGCCCCTCCTGGCTCCACTACACCCCCATCTTACAGAGCCCCATCATACAGACCTCCATCACACAGACCCTCATCTTACAGATACATGATCCTTGAACTCTTTCTTAATTCTTACAAAGAATGGGCAAAGAGAACAGCTGTTAAAATATGACAGAAATAATCATACAGGCCTTCTAATTTGTTTATATAATGTAAAACATAAATATCTCAGATTGTCTTTAGTTAGGGTGACCATATTCTGTTTCTCTGAAAAGAGGATCCCCCCCCCCCCCACACACACACACACATTTTTAGGGGTTTTGCATGGGTCAGGGGGCTCTCTATGCTTCTAACTCAGTTAAACAAATATTCTAAATTCCCCAGAAAGAACACTTTACCTGGATATACTGAAAAATAGCCCAGAACAGTTCTGTAGCAACACAAGTATTCAGATGTTTAACAAAATAAGAAATAATCACCTCTCTTAAGTCTGACACTTACACCTTAGTTAGGAAAAGTGAGGTAGAGAACCATTCTTCAAGATAACCTCTCAATTATCAATTACGTAAAAATAGAAATAATGCCTCAAAATATTGAACAAAAAGAAAAAAGAGAGGTAGCCTATTCTTCAATGTTTTGTTGTGGTGATATGGGCTTACAGATCGTTGGAACCATTATTAGCCACAGAGACATAAGTTGCAGCTTTGCAGACTGTACATTCTGCCTCCCATTTGTCACGACCCAGACGAAAACAGGGGAACTTTTTTCGCATGTCATCAGTGAAATGACAGTTGCGTTTCGGCATTTTCTTTCTGTTCGAGTGTTCTCTGGCAGCGTGCCTACCTGCCTGTCAGCCTGCGAGTGAGTGAGTGAGTGAGTGTGGAGCGCCTCTGTACTGATTTTGGAATGAATGAATACACGTTCCGGGGTTCGGCTCAAACTCCACCTCTCAGAGCGTGTTTCTAAAGGAACCATTCAACGTGAATGATAAATACACTGGTCTGTGACGCACTCAAGCAAGGCAAGATCAAAAACCCGGACATTTGAAGGATTTTATAAACCTCGACCGGACAGGCCGGACAACCTCTTAAAAGAGGACATGTCCGGGCAAAAGAGGACGTATGGTCACCCTACTCTAGTGACATACTAAAGGCACTGCAGACGTGCTCTGCTGACAGTCACCATTTAACAGTTACATTTTACATTGAAACTGTAAATGATTCAAATTGACTGTTCTGAACGCAAGTATTGCTGTGAGGAGTCCATGAAAAAATGACTGAGAGATTAAATATGAGACCGAACTGTAAATTTGGAGAGTCAATACAAAAAAGATTTCATGATCACAGTAAAACCACTGCTTGACGAGCTTTGACTATGATAAATATCAAACCTACCCTTGTATGTTTATGGCTTAGAGTCAAAACAAAAACACTGATCCTTGTTGAATAATAAGCGCACAGAAAGGTGAAGCTTAAAGTCTGTTTCCCTTTAAAAAAAAAACCAAAACACTAAACATATGTTCAAGGCCTCACAACACCACAACAAATCACCAGGAAGCAATTACAAGATTATACAACACAATTAAAAGAGAGCGAGTCCCTGATAGCAGAGGCTTAAACCTGCTCTCTTAATGAATCCTCTGTTGTAATTACTCAGGATCTTCATTACTCCTCTAACACGGCGCTTGCAGCTCTTCTCAGGGTCAGTGAGGAGAGTCTGTAACTCTGCGTGATGAGCCTCAACTCCTCAGGGTTTGGGAAAAGTTCTATGATAAGTTTGTACAGCTGCTTCAAAATGCAGCTTTAATATATTTGAGACCAACACTTTGAAATGCAAACATGCAAACGAGGATGCTTTAGATATCAGAATCAGAATATGATTATGAACATGTTTTTCATCACCATTCATGCAGGTTTTATCACCCTGCAGGAAGAACGCTGGGTTTGTTTGGCTTTTTCTCCTTATTGTAAAGCTGAATTAAAAGAATTGTAGGGATTTCCTAAATTACATTATTTTGATGTTTGTCCTGTAGTTTCTAGATCTGTGTCACTTTTTAAAGTTTCTCTCCTGATCCTGTGTCCTCCTGTCTGTTCCTTTAGTAATCCAGTTTGGCATGGTGACACTGTTCGTGGCCTCTTTTCCCTTGGCTCCTCTCTTTGCCCTCCTGAATAACATCATTGAGATTCGCTTGGATGCCAAGAAGTTTGTCATGGAGCTGCGCAGGCCCATCGCAGCTAAAGCACAAGACATTGGTAAGTACACCAGCAAAACCAGTCTAATCCTCTACTCACAAAGCTGCACGTATTCAAACTGACTGACTCAGGGTTAAACCTGGGGTTAAAGGTTCTTAAAGGTCTTGGAATGAAAGATTTTTAAAGGATCCTTTCAGATCTTTGGCTTTTGTTCTAAAGCGTTTTAAATTCAGCCATTAATTTGTAGGTGTTCAAAGAGCAAATCTTTCCATCAGAGGCCAGCTTTCAAAGTAATGGATCTAACCTTCAACCTTGAGTGCCCCACACACACTTTAATGTATTTTACATGAGGTTAACTGTTTTCCCTTTTCAACTGGATGCTTTCTGGAAGCCAGACAAAGTGGTCTTGAATATCAGCACACTACGGTGTTCTGCCCTGAAACCAGTTAGAAGTAAAACCTGGCAGAGCCTGAGAGGATCATGACATTCAGGGCCTTTTAGGGTTAATTCATCAGGTTTTGAGAAATCATAGGGATGGATGGATGAATTCTGACAGCAGGCTACACAAGAAAAAGTGTTCAGGAAGCAGTATAATTACGGATACCTTTCACAATTGAATTGATATGCTACCGATGCCTGATACCTGGGAAATGGTATCAGTACTCAACGGTACCAATCTTTGGTACTTTTGTGGGTGTTTATGTGGTAATAAATGTTCATTTGTTTGATAATAAAATCTTGAAACGTTTCAATTTTTGCATTTCTCAATATATAAAATTTGACAAATATATCAAAACAACATTCAACTGTTTGTACTGTAACATGGCAGTACAAATTTCTTTAACATGGAAACCCATAATTAAAATTAACTACAACTTTATAATTAACTACAGTTACACAGTGTTTTTCTTAATTATGCACAAACTAAAACCCTGCTCTGCCTACTCCATGCCCATGTCCAGAATGGAAAATCACCTACTCTTCCACCCCCTTCCAGTCACAAGGATGCGTTTAGCTACTGAAACATGGTACCATTCGATTTTATGTGAATTGGTACTCTGCACCTCTGATGGAATTTTTTCCGTACCTACAGTTGACATAATTTTTGCACCCATGCCCCCTCAAGCACGCAGACAACATGGCCGTCGACCCTGAGTTTCGAGTATCAAAAGTGCGAAAATACAGGCATTTATATGATTTATCAAACTGAGATCACCTTGTTAACTTTCTGATGACTATTTCTTGTGGTCACACTCTACAGAGAGAAGGAAAAGGCGAAAAAAATATGTTTTACACCATGTAGACAAAGGTAGACTTCTTCTACTCGACTTAAATGCTCTGATAAACGTGTTGTAGCGATTCATCGCCCCCTGCAGTTTAGGAATGGAAGCAAACAGGAAAAAAAGTATGAATATATATATATTGATAAATATAGTTGTGCCTGAAAGTTTACACCCCCCAGCAAGATTTCAGATTTTTTGGCCTTTTCTCAGAAAATATGAATGATAACGCAAAATACTTTCTATCACTCATGGTTTTTGGTTTGGTGAAGACATTTATTGAAAAAAAAAAGAGTTTTCTCTTTTTAAATCATAATGACAACAGAAACTTCAAGAATGACCCTGTTAAGAAGTTTACACCCCCTGGTGATTTTGGCCTGGTGACTGGTGAGCTTCTTCTGGTCTCATACAGCCTGTGTGTGCCATCTAGTGGTGGAGCAGGGGACTTACTGACAGCCTTCAGCACTGTGCTGTCTCCACTCTCACTGACTCTTCTCTGTCTGCAGGTATCTGGTACAACCTCTTGAGAGGTCTCAGCAAAGTAGCAGTCATTGTTAATGTAAGTCCTTGACATGTGTTTGCAGAAATCCTCACAGATGCTCTGACTCACAGCAGGATCTGACTCCTAGAGCTCTGCTTTATTCTGTCCTTAGGCCTTTGTCATCTCCTTCACTTCGGATTTCATCCCTCGGTTGGTCTATCAGTACATGTACAGCCCTGACGGCACCATGCACGGCTTTGTTAATCACACCCTGTCCTACTTCAACGTCAGTGACTTCCAGCCAGGTACATCCCCTCTCGAGCCCATGCACCTGGGCCACGCGGTTGAGTTGTGCAGGTGAGGATGGTTTCTAACCCATTAGACTCATTAAAACTGTCATTTATTTTAACCTAACCTTAAAAGACAGACATTTATAATTTGACTTACAGAAAAATCTTTCATTAAAAAATGAAGTGGGGGCTTTCTCCAGTGTTTGTCATGTGTAATGGACCCTCTTCAGTGTGTGTAATTGTAGTCTCATTACAGTGTCTGTAGCGCAGATGATGTATGTGAAAATATGAAGAAAGGTTGGGAAAGTCTCCCTGCATCAACCAGTCTAGATGACCATCAGATGAGCTGTCTGTATGTCTGTAGGTATAAGGATTACAGAGAGCCCCCGTGGTCCAGTGACCAGTACCAACTCTCCAAGGAGTTCTGGGCCATTCTGGCTGCTCGCCTGGCGTTTGTCATCGTCTTTCAGGTAAGAAATTAATTTCCCTAAACAAAGCTCTCTCTCACTTCTGTTATGCATGTTCGATAAGTGGAGTACATCATTCCGGACATAAATGTGAAAAGTCAGTCAGAGGAGGAACAGCTTGGACACGGTATGTGGCTCCACATGGTTCATCTAATGAAGACTGAACACTGTTTACAGTGCTCTGTGTCCAGTCTGGCCTGAAGGAGTACAGGCTCACTGAAACGTGTTTTAATTATACAAAAGTAGACAACATTTCATACACTCACACGTACAGGCAATTTAGAATCACTTGTGGAACTTACACAGTCCACACAGAAAGACCCACGGTGCTCAAACCAGGATTCAAACTGGTGACCTTCTTGTGTAGTGTACCCAAAAACATAAAAAATGAATTCACGTCAGCTTTAAAGATGGCACATTTTGCTCATTTTGTTCCAGTTGCACGAACACCTGCATCAATTTTCAAGGAGATGAGCCTGTAGCTCTGCTTAGGTGTTATGAAACTGGAGTAGCTTTCATGGCAGCCTTCAGCTCCTCTGTGGTACCAGGTCTGGTGTCTTCATGGTGTCTCTGCGACGTCACCCTTCTGTTTCTGCAGCCAAGATTTTGAACAAAACGGCTGGTGTGGCCATATTGGAAATGGGATGGGTGAGGAGCGCCCAAACTCACAGCTATTGGGCGCCCATCAGTCATGTGATCTGAGCTGTGCCTCTGATTGGTCAAACTCATGATCTTAAGTTAGCTTGATATTCACCCCCCCATACAGTGCCACGCATTTTCAGTGGGCAACAGGTCTGGACTGCAGGCAGGCCAGTCGAGTACCTGCACTTTTGTACTACAAAGCCACGCTGTTGAAACAGGTGCAGAATGTGGCTAGGTTACATTCTCTTGCTGAAATACGTAGGGACGTCCCTGAAAAAGGCGTTGCTTAGATGGCAGCATGTGTTGCTCCAAAACCTGGATGTACCTTTCAGCTTTGATGGTGCAATCACAAATGTGTAAGTTGCCCATGATGCCATGACCATCAACCCCCCCACCCAAACCATCACAGTTGCTACTTTTGAACTTTGTGCTGGTAACAATCTGATTCTGGATGGTCTTTTTTTTCTCTCTTTTGCCTGGCAGACACCACTTATATGATTTCCAAAAACAATTTGAAGTGTTGACTCATCAGAGCACAGCAGACTCATCCACTTTGTGTGAGTCCATTTCAAATGAGCTCGGGCCCAGAGGAGGCGGCGGTGTTTCTGGATGTTGTTGATGTATGGTTTTGTCTTTGCACGGTAAAGTTTGAACTGTCACTTGTAGATGTAGCGATGAACTGTGTTAACTGACAATGGTTTTCTGAAGTGTTCCTGAGCCCATGTGGTAAGATGTCACAGCGATGTGGGTTTTTAATGCAGTGCCACCTGAGGAGTCAAAGGTCACAGGCATTCAAACTTGGTTTTGGGCCTTGCTGTTTACGTGCATTTCTCCAGATTCTCTGAAACTTTTGAATATATTATGGACTAATCCCTAAACTCCTCGTAATTGAATGTTGAGAAACATTGCTCTCAAACTGTTGGACTATTTTTTTCACTTAGTTGTCGAAAAAGTGGGGATCCTTGCCCCATCTTTGCTTGTGAAAGACTGAACCTATTGGGGATGTTCATTTTATACCCAATGATGACACTCACCTGTTTCCAATAAACCTGTTCACCTGTGGAATGATCTGAAGAGGTGTTCTTTGAGCATTCTTCAACTTTCCCATTCATTTGTTGCCCCTGTCCCAGCTTTTTTGAAAAGTGTTGCAGGCATCCATTTCAAAATGAGCAAATATTTGCACAAAAACAATAAAGTTTATCAGTTTGAACATTAAATAACTTGTCTTTGTGGGGTATTCAACTGAATATACGTGGAAGAGGTTTCGCAAATCATTGTATTCTGTTTTTATTTACATCTTACACAAGCTCCCAACTTCACTGGAATTGGGGTTGTATATTCTTATTTCATGAGATGCTGGGTTTTGGGATTTCACTGATGCTGTCTACTACCTGTTCTCTATCTGATTTCTGTTCCCCCTGCTCCGTGTAGAACGTGGTGATGCTCATGAGCGACTTTGTGGACTGGTTGATCCCTGACATTCCCAAGGACATCAGCCTCCAGATGCACAAGGAGAAGATCCTCATGGTGGAGCTCTTTATGAAGGAGGAGCAAGGCAAAAGGCTAGCAGCGCGGGACAACCACAACCAGGACAACTACACCTCCCCCTCATCTGCCAATCACAGCCCTACTCAGCCTCGCTCACGGCCGGCATCCCACGTTAACTGCTCCTAAACTTCTGCTCCTGGGTTCTGAGGAAACAAGCACAAACCAACAAGCAAACGTGTGTGTACGTGACTGTAAATAGGTAGAGCAGCTGCTGGTAAAGGCTCAGACACTCACTCCTTTACTTTTTAATACTAGCACAGCTTTGCTGCTTCATGCAGTTAGGGAATATTGCAGAATTAACCCCATGGCTAAACTTTGATCCCTCATACCACAATTTTTAAAGACTGGTTGCTTGAATCTTTGCCTTTGTTACTTTGTTAATATATTGACCAAAAGTTCAAGAGAAACAGCACTCACAGGAATTAGGAGTAGCACACATTATTTATTGGATGTATTTGGAGGGAATAAGCTATTAGTGTCATTTCTCTTGGGGGACTTTCCTTGTTGAGATCATTTATTCAGGATGTCTGAGAAAGCAGTGCCAAACTTTCATGGAGTCAATTTACAAGCAGTAAATTTGTACCTGCCAGCTCTCCTATGGGACATTCATCCAGGACGTCCTCTGTCAATCCGTCCACATGCTCCTGCCCTGAAGATTCCTCCTGGTGTCTCAGCGCTGAGACTCAGAGATTCTCCTGCCTGCCATCAGCGTGTCAGACTCCGCTTCTTTCTTTCTTTCTTTCTTTCTTTTTGCACAGATGTAAAGACAGCAGGAATATTAATGTACTTTTGTCAAATATGCAACACGGACAGGCTCATGTGCTGCATTTTTTGGGATCAGAATGGAGGTTTTGGAGGACCTCCAAAGTCAAGCCATTTGTCGATTTCTACTCTTTTATGAGCACAATATTGATGTTAGATTTTGGGTATGGACAAACTGCTTTGCAGAGTTTCGTGCCATGATTCCTGGAAGCACAGGTTGTTTTTACTCTCCTTTGATGAACTGGAATTCTTTGAGCTAAAATTGATGGCATTTACAAAAAAAAACACGTCATGATGTCATTCTGCAAACTGCAGATACTTCACAAACTCTCAACCCTCAGACCATTGCAGAAACTGTTTCCCCATCACACCGTCTCAGCGCCCGCTCTAAAAGCTGTGTCCATAATCGGTCAGTATGATGATCTGGAGAAGAAAACATCAACTCTTGAGCCCAATGTCTCTGGCTGCGTCTCATTTGCGCTACATGATGTCTCCTCTGTCCTCTCTGCGACACCGGAAGTAGTTCTAGAGCTGCCATATTGGAGACTGTCCCATTTGTGCTAAATCACTCAGAGGAGAGAGGAGAGAGGATGGAGGAGACTGATCGGAGGAGAGATAATCCAGGAAACACGAGAGCTGACTTTGCGGAAGTTTTTTTCACTGACAGACACGCCCCCACACGGGATGACGGGCTCTGATTGGACGGTGCTCTGGTTCAGAAACTTTCTCTGACATTTCACATCAGCGGAGTTAAATGATAGAGAAAAGACAGAGCTGAAAACAGTCTGAGGATAAATCTGAAACAGGTCAGAAAGCTGGGATTAAAAACCTGTTTGATGTGAGTTTGAAGCACTAAACGCTGATCACAACTGTCATTAAATCAATAAAACAAATCAATATCAAGTTATTATAACTGAGATTCATCAAGCAATAATTCGTATAGTTAAATGAAATAGAGAAAAAATAGTAATTTATGATCAGTTATTTTCCCTATTTATTTTCCTGCAACTTCTCTTTCTTTATAAAGAGACTTTAAGTCAGAGAATAAGTCTGTCAGGATAAAACCACGTTACATTTCAGTTTATCAAGATTCATTCATGAGCAGGTGGTTTGTAAAGAGAGACATGATTTCTATCTCAACCTGACATCTAACTCTTTTAGTGTTTAGTGTTATATATTATTATTAAATCAGTTTCAAGGTTTACGATCGGATTTGCTCTGGATAAAGGATAAATAATTGATAAATAATCCAATAATGGCGCATTTTACTCCCAAAGGATCCTTGCGCTTCTTAACTGGACACTAAATAAACAGAGCTCAGGTTTTCTTCATGTGAAAGTTTTTTTTAAACAGGTATAAAACTAATATAAAGCTGTTTCTGTTCATATTTTATTAGAGTTATTATAGCTCATGTGCAGACACACAAACAGCTGTTAGAGCTGAATGACAGATGATCCTGATCAGCTGACGCCGTCATCACCAAAAGATCCTCGTCATGAAACGCCCTGAAGGAAAGGACGTCTCATTTGCCTTGAAGCGAATCTCCTTGTCTCCTCGCTCCTCTCTTCATTTCCTCGCGTCTCTCTCGTGCATCTCTGGTGGGCGGGACTGAGACGCAAGTGAACGACGCAAGTGGAGGAAGGAAGGATGGAATTAAGCGCAAATGAGACGCAGCCTAAGTCAGAAACATTTTTTCTATAGAGAGGAAAACATCTTTGTTTAACCCTTCCAGTTTTTAATTTCAATCACCTCAGGCAAAGCCAAGCATCTTTTGTTCTTTGAGATGATTGTTAAAAGAATCCAAACCTTTGACCCAAAACAAAGCTGCAAAACATCAAAATGAATAAAAACCAGCTCCTGCAGATTTGAATAAGAATCTTTCAGCCTCCTGTGAGACTCCAGTGGTTACTCATTAGCTTACTCCTGTTTCTGTGTCTGTTTCATCATCAAAGTAGGACAGAATTGAGTGAACTAACATCAATTTACTAAGGAGACTCCTGTGGATCAGATTTTAGTAACTTTGACAGAATTTGTTTTCGTTCACTCTTAAACGGTAAAAAGGAAAATATACACTTATCCAGTTTCTGGGAGCTCGGATGTGAAATCTTTCTACATCTCAACTTTCTAAAAGATGCTTTGCCTGATCTGAGAGAGTTAGTGAGTCCAGAGGGATGAAGCTTAAGATCTGTTACAGTTTGGTGGAGTCTGTATGTGCTCATGTTTAAGGGCATGCTCCATTCAGTATTTGAACACAAAGTCTCCAGACAGCAACGCACGACACTGAAAGCTGTTAATAATAATAATAATAATAATAATAATAATAATAATAATGATGACTCTGTTTACCTGCCTTACAGTCTTCAAACCACTCCAGGGATTCAAACTGTCGCCTGTGTGAAGACTGCAGCTGATGTTTTAGAGTTTTCATACACAGGATGTGGACCCAGGAAAGGCAGCACTGTTTTAATATGATTACATTGCCTTATATTAACCGCATATAGCATCTGCATTTTCTTACCACTGCGTTTCCTAAGCTAGTCAAGCACAAAGACTGAGTAATACTTTGTTTTGTATTTATGAAGCGGCAAAAACACATGTGGGAGTGACTGGATCTGACTTTGAGGAATGTAAATGTACTGTGGACTGATGTGTCTGCACACATACATGTGTCACATCCTGCTGTACATACATCAGGCTCCCTAAAGTCCAGCCCTCTGACTCATGGAATGTATAAGTTTACTGATGTTTTAGGTCAAACTGGTCTCGCTCTGTGTTTCTGTTCACCTCTTGCTGTGCATTTCTCAGTGTCAGTCTGCTTCTGAGAGGATTTGGACCTTTGGGTCTGTCAGTGTTCCTCTCTCAGTGAATGTGTGATATGTGGGAAATCATCTGTTTGTGTGCAGCCTTTAATGATATTTTAGCATATAAGACCTAACTTCTTTCTGGGACTTGCTTTTTGAGCAGAAACTGCACATTTTCCTGGATTTGACTCCTTTTGCAGCTGTGTATGTTGATAGGGTAAGTGTTTGTATCAGTGATTGATGACACACTGCTGCAGGGCCGCTCAGCCTCTTTTAGTCAGAAGATCTTTAATAACTTGATATCACATGTGAAGACCGTCGCTCAAGCATCTTAATGAGATGTCCTTCTCATGCCGTCTGACTCCATGTGGTATTGAGAGCATCTAAACACAAGTTGTGACATGTTGACATCGATTCAATTGTACGTCGAAGCACATTTCACAACCTGTGTGTATGCATGTATACGTGATTTGTCTGTCTCTGATATTTTTTGTTTAAACTTACTGCAAATAAATTAGAGATAATCTGTGTGGAGTTCATTCCTTCATTGAGCGTGTGTTTGAAGCTCACCTGAGGACAGTCAAAGTGCTTCACAAACGGCCCAACACAAACAAAGAAATGCTACCTGGCATGAGTGATTCTGCCTCCAGGACACGGAGACATCTTCTCATTGAGGTGAAGAGCAGCAGACTCACAGGTACAGGTGAGGACGGGCAGCCCTGTTAGGAAGCTCATTTCAAACCCAGTAGACTGCAGAGCACTCTCTGTGCTCAGTGGACAACATTCATATGAACAAATGTGAGAGGAGCCCTGAAAAAACTGAAATCTATGCAAGTCATTATGTCTTACTTGTAGCATTTATTTGTAAAAAGTCTTATTTTTCTTGATTTGAGCCACATTCACCACACCAGGTCATTAAAGTGTCTTATTACAAGTTTTTGAAGACAAAAATTAGGTTTGTAACAGGTGAAAAAAATCTGCTGATGGGGAAAAAAAATGACTTGTTAAGTTTCTTGGAATGAGAAAGATGTCTGAATATAAGAAACGTTTTTTCTTGTTCTGTTGATTTTTTTTTCTTTCTTTCTTTCCTTCTTTTTTTAATTTTTTTAATTTTTTTTTTTTTTTTGACAAGTTACAAGCAATTCAGACCTTATTTTTGTCTTTAAAAAACTTGAAATAACACATTTTTATGACCTGGTCTGTTGAATGTGGCTCAAGTCAAAAATAAGAGGATGAATTTTATTAAAGATAAGACAAAATTACTTGCATAGATTTCAGATTTGGCAGTGAGGACTTAGAGTTAAGATTAGAGGGGATACTCCTTTATTCATCCCACGATGGGGAAATTCACAGTCAGCAATGTAAGAAAAGCAATCGTGTAAAAGTTCCAAGAATATATAAATATAATAATACAAGTGTTAACTAAAAAAGAACAACAAAGACAGAGGTGCTGCAACAAGCTGTGACTGGACGGCACTAATAAAAGTAGACATCAAATTAACATAATTAAAACATTTGTAATGTAGTGTACATATACATTTATGCAAAAACCAAGTGAAAAGATTGAAGTGTTTTTAAAGCTGAATTTAAAGGACAGCCTTGAAAAAAATACATTTGAGGTGACTGTAATTTGTCTCAAAATTAGAATATTTATTTGACACCACTAATAGTTCAACAAGTGTCAGTAATTAAATAAACAGTTTAAGAAGGACAGACTTATAGATTTGCAGATACAACTTATTATTGACAGTCTTGAGGCAGTCACCCTACATGATACCCATAAGCCACTAGTAAATTACAGTCGTTAAGAAAATAGGTTTATTTGAAAATATGAGAAAGACTTAATAACCTCCAGGTGTTTCAGTGGGTTTCTCAGATATGTCTGGTTGATGTTGGTCACCACAGATGCTATTCCATACAATTAACATATTCAGACATTTGTTTGTATAGTATGACAGGAATATGAGTGTAAATGCTTCATAATTTGTCAGTGAATTCAAAACATGTTAGAAACTATGCCAAATTATGCAGAAGATATATTAAAATGGATTTAAAGTGGTTTTAAATTAGTTGTTCAAATGAAAGTTAAGGCTGGATGGCTGCCCCACATGATGTTTTGACACTTTAAAGCAGAAAAAATGACCAATGACCAAAATGTTCAGAGAGGTTAGAGTGATTATGTATTTGGGGGAGATATAAGACAAACATATTGTGTTCATAGGTTGGTTGCTTTTTTTTTTTTTTTTTTTTTTTTTTTTTTTTTTTTTTTTTTTTTTTTTTTTTTTTTTTTTTTTTTTTTTTTTTTTTTTTTTTTTTTTCCCAACAGAACAATTCAGTTAGACAGAAAAAGAAGGCATCACGTCTTTGACCCATGTATGATACAAACAATCCATCTAATTGGTTGGGGAGAACAGTCTAAGGCTCCAGCTCAGGTTCAAAAAGTTATAAGTGTTTAAAGATAAATTTTTTACCACACACAGCAAACAGTAAAGCAGAGCTGATACACTTCCTGTAAGGGCTTCTCACTTTCTTCTTTGTTCTTCAGTTCTTTGAACCTCACACACATTTCCCCCGTCACCTGCAGTGCAGCAGCCAACATTTCAACAGCCCTCCTCAGGTGCAGTGTGAAAAGTCCAGTTTTGGGGTCACTGATGACAAGTTGGGTTTTTTTTTGTCCTTGTTTTTTGACAAAAGATTTTTTTTTTTTTTTATATTCACACCCAGTGACAAAAAATCCCACGAAAAACTGAAGAAAACACAAAAAAAATAAAGAAACAACTGTTGAAGGGGCACATGGAACCACAGGGTGGGCCATAAGTTTCTATTCTGTATATCTTTTAATCTTTCAGATACCCTAAAAGATGCAATTGACAATTTTGATGATACTACTTTGTACTGGGTGGGTCAGGAGTCAGTCACATGGTTTCACTGAACTGATCAGCAAACATACTACAAACATTGCACACAACATTATGGGGAAACTTATCAGCAAAGTCATTACAAGCATAACTTTAAATGTGCTGATGCAAGTTCATCAACAGTGGAAAACACTATTGATATGTGTTTTCAAACAATGATAATCACATAGAGCACATTATATAAATGAAAACGGTTGTCCAACATAAAATGTTTATTTTTCCAATGCATGGAAACGTATGGCCCACCTTGTAGACAATAGAGTATGAAAAGGGAATTTGATCGAAATCCACATTTTAATAAAATAATAAGGTGACAAAAATATACATTTATACATGTGCAAGCCAAGTACAGCTTAAAATATTTACCTGTGCAAACATAAGTACAGCTTCATACATCTCTATACACCCACACAAGGTTGCAGTCAAAGAGCAGACCAGCTGTCCCAATATTGTTCATTACATCATGTATCTTATACATTTTGTTGATGGCTTTAGTAGTTAATTCTCATATTTAAACCATGTTTAAAATAAAGACTCTAATGAAGCCACTTGGGATGGCACTGAATGAAAGTCATTCATCAGAGGAGCTGTAAGGGCAGACACTAGGACGAAGAGTAATAATTTACATTAACATTATAGAATGACTTCAGTTACACAGTGAAAATGTGTTTATTAAAATCATGAAGAAATATTATATAATATTCTATGCTTGAGTACATTTTTTAAAGAAAATATATTTAATGTCTTGAAAAACATGGGTAATTTTGTTTGAAAAGCACCCTTTTTTTCGTGGGATAATGTGATAATATTTTACTTCAAATGCTGCACGAAATGACAACAAGTATATGATGTGAATTTTCTGAGGGACACTTTTCAGTCGGTGTTACTACAAAGTGGCCCCAGACCATGATGAGAAGTTTGACCCTGAGTCCCCACAGCTGGATCAGGGTCTGTGACTTTAACTCCTCAGGAATGTGACGGTGCTCTGCCAACAAACACACACACTAACACACACACTAACACGCGGAAGTGAAAGTAAAAGTGTTTCCTGCTGTAACAGATCAGCTCGTCGTGTCAGTGGAGGATTTCTCCGGTTAGAGACATGAGCTCATTCCACTTTAATGCCGTTTTACTGGAAATTTCCAACAGTCTGAGTCCTGATCAGCTGGGACAGATGAAGTTTCTGTGTCAGAATGAGATCGGGAAGAGAGATCTGGAGAGGATCGACAGTGGACTGAAGCTGTTCCAGTTTCTGACAGAGAGACAGAAGCTGTCAGAGGAAAACACCGAACACGTTTGTGACCTGCTGAAAGCTACAGGGAGACCTGACCTCTGCGACAGGCTCAGAAACTTCAGCTGCCCGCCCGAAAACACACACAACCTGCCGCCTGAAGAGGAGAGAGGTAGGCTGAGTTCAGACATGCTGTCAGTCCACGGGGGGGGGGGGGTTTACAGAGTCTGTACACCTCAGTGTGCTTCATTAACAGCTACATTCTTCAGTCTTCTAACCAGTCTGTGCTGCAGTATCGAGTTAACATCAAATATAATCTGTATACCGATTAAGTGTTACATTAGTCCACAGTCAGTAGTGTTGTGACGTTCACGAACGAACCAGTTCTTTTGAACGGCTCATTGATATGAACGATGGGAACCGAGTCGCAGCCATAGACTGTATAATGAGTTGACGTAACGACGTTCGGCTCAAACTGAAGCCTCCAGCAGATGCCCCGCCCCCTGGTGTCTGGCTGCAGTATAGGTCATAAGCCCCGCCCCCTGGTGTCTGGCTGCAGTATAGGTCATAAGCCCCGCCTTCCCATGTATTCCAGATGTGAGCCGGGAAAACTTAAAAAAATTACGATACCTCTTAGAAACGTTTCTCTCATCCTTACACTAAGGTAGTATGACGATGTCATTTGGCTGCATGGTGTTCAGGTGTTTTTTTCTGAGAAGTTAGTTTCTCATTAGTTATTGGGCGTTAAAAACCGCGAGGTAAGTTTCGTTTTACGACAGTTGACAGCTGCCGTTCTTGAGTAGTTTTTACCGGGGATATAAAAAACTTTGGGAAAGAGCCAAAAGGAGACTAAACCTTCTGAAGAAGAAGAAGAAATAAATATTTTTATTTCTCATTTTTACTTGGCTCCACCAGAAATTCTCTACTGTGCAGACTCTGGCTGCACAATGGCGGCTAGAGAAATGGGGGTTTTTGGCTCCAAAATCGTAGAACGGTGACAGGCGGAAGCACGCTGTCCATTCTATATACAGTCAATGGTCGCAGCTGGGATCCGTTTTTTTCCAACATTTTCTTTCAAAAATAACTGTTGTAAAGAATTTGCTGTGATACTCAGGTACAGGCTGTTATGAACCCAAAGACAGTTCAGGCGTCCTCCTCAGGGTTGAACTTTTTTACAGAGCAACAAAATTCTTTGTAATCGTTTCACTAAAATCTATTTTGCACAGAAATTCGTTGTAGCCTGCTTTGTTTTTTAATGTTTATATGCGTCCAAGTCAGGGTTTACATCTGTATAAAATACACAGAATTTGTACAAGGTGTAATTCAAAATAGTGACGTCACTGTCAAAGCAAAGTGATATGGCGCCACCCTGTGGAATATTTACAATGAATCCAGATCAGACTTAAAAATCTAATCCACACGTCAATAAGGTTAGATCAACATTTCAGAAAAATTCAAACTCATATTGGTGGGATATCTAAATTCGTTCCTCCCAGTGATTATTTCAGAGATAAAATGAGTTAAGGCCAAATGAGCTAAGCTTCTTTAAACTTAATAAATATAAAAATGAGCCAAAGGAGCCAGTTTTTTGAACGGCTCTTTGAAAGGAACGGCTCACCAAGATCCAGCTCCTCTCAAAGAGCCATAAATCCCATCTCTAACAGTCCGGGTTCAGACTTAAGCTGTGACTCACTGTTAACATCAATGAGAACAAACTTCAGTTCAGCTCTGAACATGTGGAGACAAGTTCTCCTGGAATACCTGGTAAATAATGACGTCAGCATTGAACACTTACTCACCTGATAGTCTGGTACTTTTCCATTATCGGATGAACTGCAACACATGTAGCTGCTGTGGAGCTGAATCCAGTTTAAATATGTTTCTAAATGAAACGTGTACAGTGGCCCTCCTCAATCAGCAGCCCGAGCCCCTGAAAGGAACTGCAGAGTGATTGTGACTGGCAAAAGAAAATAAAAAAAGAAAAATCCTGTACTAACACTGACAAATTCTTGCAAAAATTCCAACATTATCACAAACATTAAATGCAACACTTACCGTAACCTAGCAACTTACACACTATGCATTGTGTTGTCCAGAATGCATGTTTGAACATTTCACATTAGCAGTTCTGTACAAACAAATACTGCATGGATTTATCAACCCTAAAATAAAAAGGAGGGAGGAAAATCTGCAATTTAATTCTGCGTGGACTGGCAAGTATTAATTTATTTCACAACCAGGTCTGAATGCCAAGTCAATGTGTTTACTCTGCAATGATTGTGTTACATTGCTGAAAGATTGTAAAGTCTGGAGACATCGTGCATCTCCTTTTGGATGTGGCAGTACGCTAATAAACATCTAGTGTTTTCATTATCTTATCTATTTGTTCCTCTTTTAAATAATGAACTTTGCTCTCCGTCTGCTAAAAATGTCCAGCCCAGCTTGTGTACTTAGTCTGAAAATCTGTCCTGACCAAATATTGAATTGAAGCGCCCTCGTCTACAGTTTTTATAGTGGAGAAGAAGAAACATTTAGTGCCTGTCATGTTCCCTTTGATTCCTCACACTAGTGATGTGTCATAAGTTGTGGCTCTAAAAGTCAATGCTTTGTAGTGAATCAGAGGAGTCAACCCTCATGGATGAGAACCAGCTCTCAATTTTTTTTTGCCTCATTGCTCAGCTCTCACTCGGTCACTCAGCAGAACTTTGCTTTGATTGGCAACATGGCAGCCATGCAGCCAATCATATTTGAGGATATAGGATTATATCATTCTGTGTTAGTAGAGGGTGAACACTGAGAGGTAGTAAGGGTAGTATCTTGTTGGTAAGTGAGACAGCGGACAGTGTGAAAGGTGAGGAGGAGAGAGTTATGTCATGAAAACGTGTAAATATGAGTGACGCTAACAAACAAAATAGTATCTTGATCAGTATTTTTTGTCCTTTTTGCATATAAACAAGTGTAATTGGGTCGCAGATGGCCTAGTGGATATAGCCGCGCACCATGAGGTTTGCCCTCGAGCGGGTGGCCCGGGTTCGATTCCCGCCTGTGGCCTGTTTCCCTCATGTCATTCCCCACTCTCTCTACCCCCTTTCATACTCTATCCACTGTCCTCCTCTATCAAATTAAAGGCAGAAAAGCCCAAAAATATCTTTAAAAAAAACAAGTGTAATTGAAATATTAAACAAAATTAAGAATGTCTGCTTTTGTAATAGAACAAATGCACAAAATCAAGGATTCAAGGAGTTTTTATTGTCATTCAACACATGTTAAACATGGGTGGAATGAAATTTGGTTACCCTGGTCCTGGAGCAAGCCCAAATCACAAACAAAATGAGGCTACTATGAGCTTTCCCATAAGACCTTTATAAACCAAAAGGTAATATTAATACACAATCATTCAGCAAGGTTAGGCTACAATATGAGGCTGTAAATAATACTAAATTAAGAGCAGTTTGGAAGCCGGAAGAGTTGGATCTTCTTTGGAAGCTGAGCCAAAACAACCCGCCCTCTGAAAAAAGAGCTGAACTTCCCATCGCTACCTACACCTCAGCAACTGATATGAACATCTGACAGCCAATCAGGCAGGAGTATGAAAGTAGTGCTTTCAGAGATTGGAGTTTTCTACAGAAGCCCTTATATGCCATGATTTTCTGCTAGAGATGGGATTTATGGCTCTTTGAGAGGAGCCGGATCTTGGTGAGACGTTCCTCTCAAAGAGCCGTTCAAAAAACTGGCTCCTTTGGCTCATTTTTATATTTGTTAAGTTTGAAGAAGCCGGCCTGGCCTTAACTCATTTTATCTTGGAAATAATCACTGGGAGGAACGAATTTAGATATCCCACCAATGTTTGAATTATTCTGAAATATTGACTTTAACCTTATTGACGTGTGATTTAGATTTTAAAGTCTGATCTGGATTCATTGTAAATATTCCACAGGGTGGCGCCATATCACTCTGCTTTGACAGTGATGTCACTATTTTGAATAACCCCTTGTACAAATTCTGTGTATTTTATACAGGTGTAAACCCCGACTTGGACGCATATCAACATTAAAAAACAAAGCAGGCTACAATGAAATTCTGTGCAAAACAGATTTTAGTGAAACTATTAAAACGCATTTTGTTGCTCTGTAAAAAAGTTAAACCCTGAGGAGGACACCTGAACTGTCTTTGGGTTCATAACAGCCTGTACCTGAGTATCACAGCAAATTCTATACAACTGTTATTTTTGATAGAAAAAGTCGGGGAAAAAAACTTTCAGCACTGTACTTCAATTACAAAAACTATTTCAAGAATTAGAAAAAAGATACAGCTAAAATAAATAAGAAAAAAAATGTGAACATACAGCTCACTATTACTGCTAACATAAACTCTGCGTTCATATTAACGAGCCGTTCAAAAGAACCGGTTTGTTCGTGAACCTCACAACACTATTTTCTGCATAAATTTGTCATTTTCTCAGGATATCAAGTAAATTTCAGTTCTTTTCTCAAGAGAAAACCTAATTTTTCTTGTTGTTTTGAGAAAATGCCAGCTTGTTTTCTTGACATAACGGGATAAATGCTTGTTCCACCTATCCTTCAATTCAACTGCGCCATCCAGGCTTTAAATTCTGTTGTGCACTTAGACCAAATGTTTGTGTTTGTATTGCGTTCAGTGGCATCATGGAAATTTAGGTTCTCTCGGAAAAAAGCTGATGCTACAGATTTGAAAATCAAATCTTCTGTCTTGACAACCCCTGATAATTTTTGCAATGCATTAAAATGCAAGAGAGAGTTAATGTTCAATTTAATTCCAGACAACTTGACTGTAGCATTACCCCACTTGAAATGAATTATTATTACTATTGAAAGATTAGTTGTGATCTTGAAAATACAGTCATCATTATCCTGAGAAAACAATTGTAATTAACTGGTTATCTCAAAGAAACAGGCCAAATTTATTCTAGGAAATCATGGGCTTTAGGGGCTTCTGTTCTTTCCTGTTAGTGTTTCAGTCAACTCTTTCCAAAAATGCTCATGTACTATTTCTCTGCATCTCCCATCATCAGCTAAACTGGACATCGCCACAGAAGTGATCATTGAGAGTCTTGGACGGAACTGGCGTAAACTAGGTCGCAAACTGGGTTTGAATGACACTAAGCTGGAGACCATCTCCAGGCGACACCCCACGGAGCTGGAGGAGACGGCGCTGGAGCTACTGAAGGAGTGGAGGAAGAGTCGAGGAGCTGAGGCCCGGACAGACGATCTGATCAAAGCTCTGAGAGCCTGCAGCTTTAACCTGACAGCAGATAACATTGAGGACAGACTGAAGAGCCAGTGACAGGAGTTGGACTCCAGGAATCTGACTCTAGGCTGGACTTACACACTCAGATGATTCTGAGAGATCTATTCATGTGACTAAATGAACTTTGTGATTGCAAACCTGCATGTGAATGAAAGAGTGAGTGGGTTCAGAGGCCAGCTCTTGGCTGTGTTCTGTTTTTGGGTGAGGATGGAAAAATTTGTGGTGTTTATTCTGTTGGTTAGATTCAGAGTCAGAAAGAGCTCTCTGAAGAGAGCAATGAAATCATTTAAAGACAGGCCAGTAATGCTGGTGTTTATACCTTTTTTATGACATTGAAATGAAATAATGTTTTTTGATACAGCTAGCTCTGGTATGAAAAGGCTGCATGTGTGTGTGGAATACCTGGACTCCATGTGATAAGATGTGTCTCTACTCAGTGATAAGATAAATACAGAGTTTTTCATTGAAGATTTAAGGGTAATGAGTGAAACCCCTTCCTCTGTTAAACATGAAAGCTTATCATCAGCAGGACAGTGCTTGTAAATAACTGAGCCACAGAGATATAGGTGGGATGGATTTCAGCTGACTAGACCTGCAGCATACAGGCTGCTGGTAGAAAAGCTGAAATGACTGTCTCATCCTGCTTTCTGCCAGTGAAAAGTTGTGATTTTCATTTTAATCAACCGTTATTCTGTAGTGTGATTACATTTTCTGTTCCTTTGAGATGATGTTTACGACTCAGGATCAAATGAAAGTAATCTACATTTGTGATGAATACAGATTTATTATTTTTTCTATGGAAATAAAATTATTCATTATTTAAAATGTCTGGTATTTCAATTTTCTGTTTTTAAAAACACAGCCAGGAAACTTTTGAAGTTTGCAGTTTATTCTTCAAAGACTTAACAAACTGCTATGTGATGTCATCACACCAGCAGGTCAATGATCACGTACTGTTTCTGCAGAGAAAAGCAAACAGTTCATGTTAGTCTTTGTAGTCAGTGAAATAACTGCGCAGAACAAACTAATTGGTATCTCCCTTTACCTCTACCCTGCATTCTACCTTCAATAAATATGTATTTATTCATTGTTGTTTATATGTATGCAAATATATTTATGTGTGTGTGTGTGTGTGTGTATATATATATATGTAAATAATGTTGTGTCCTTTGTTTTGCATGTCTGTGGTATACATACATGCACAGTGTATACAGGGCTGTACAGTGTATCACAAAAGTGAGTACACCCCTCACATTTCTGCAGATATTTAAGTATATCTTTTCATGGGACAACACTGACAAAATGACACTTTGACACAATGAAAAGTAGTGTGTGTGCAGCTTATACAACAGTGTAAATTTATTTTTCCCTCAAAATAAAGCCATTAATAGCTAAACCCCTAGCAACAAAAGTGAGTACACCCCTAAGAGATTACATCCCTAAATGTCCTAATTGAGCATTGCTTGTCATTTTTCCTCCAAAACATCATGTGACTCGTTAGTGTTACTCGGTCACAGTTGTGCATAGGGAGCAGGTGTGTTCAAATTTGTAGTACAGCTCTCACACTCTCTCATACTGATCACTGTAAGTTCTCTTATGGCACCTCATGGCAAAAAACTCTCTGAGGATCTTAAAAGACGTACTGTTGTGCTACATGAAGATGGCCAAGGCTACAAGAAGATTGCTAACACCCTGAAACTAAGCTGCAGCACAGTGGCTAAGATCATCCAGCGTTTTAAAGAACAGGGTCCACTCAGAACAGGCCTCATGTTGGTCATCCAAAGAAGCTGAGTGCACGTGCTCAGCGTCACATCCAAATGCTTTCTTTGAAAGATCAGCGCAGGAGTGCTGCCAGCATTGCTGCAGAGATTGAAGAGGTGGTGGGTCAGCCTGTTAGTGTGCAGACCATACGCAGCACTCTACATCAAACTGGTCTGCATGGCTGTCACCCCATGGTGGTGTGAATGTCATGGTCTGGGGCTGCATGAGTGCAGCAGGTGTCGGGAAGTTACATTTCATTGAGGGAAACATGAACTCCAACATGTACTGTGAAATACTGCAGCAGATCATGATCCCCTCCCTCCAGAAACTGGGTGGCAGTGCAGTGTTCCAGCATGATAATGATCCCAAACACACTTCTAAGACGACCACTGCTTTACTAAAGAGGCCGAGGGTAAAGGTGATGAACTGGCCAAGCATGTCTCCAGACCTAAACCCAATAGAACATCTTTGGGGCATCCTCAAGCAGAAGGTGGAGGTGCACAAAGTCCTGAAAGTCCGCCAGCTCTGTGATGTCGTCATGGAGGAGTGGAAGAACATTCCAGTGGAAACCTGTGAAGCTCTGGTAAACTCCATGTCCAGGAGAGTAAAGGCAGTTTTGGAAAATAATGGTGGCCACACAAAATATTGACACTTCAGAAACTTTCACTTAGGGGTGTACTCACTTTTGTTGCCAGGAGTTTAGCTATTAATGGCTATATTTTGAGTTATTTTGAGGGAAAAATAAATTTACACTGTTATATAAGCTGCACACAGACTACTTTTCATTGTGTCAAAGTGTCACTTTGTCAGTGTTGTCCCATGAAAAGATAAACTTAAATATCTGCAGAAATGTGAGGGGTGTACTCACTTTTGTGATACACTTTATGTGGGATGTTTGTACCCAAGTGCTTAATTAGTACCTACTTGTTTGTTTTCTTTCTGAAGGTTTATATGTATTGTCACATTTAAATTCAGCAGACCCTCTGAAGAATAGCTGCTGCTGTAAAAGCTAATGGGGATCCAAATAAACTTAACTCTACTAGACTCAACTGAACTAATCTAAACTTAAGTAAACTCAATTAAACGCAAATGAACTCAACTCACCTAATCAACTTAAGTTGACTTAGCTTAACTTATCTAAACTTAACTTTAACTTAACCTTACCTTATCTTACCGAATCAAGCCTAAGCTAAACTTAACTTGACTTGACTTGACTTAATTTTACTTTACTTTACTTTACTTAACCTTACTTAACTGAACTTAATTTTACTTTACTTTACTTAACCTAGCTTAACTTAACTTAATTCACTTTACTTTACTTTACTTTACTTTTCTTTGCTTTACTTAACCTATCTTAACTTAACTGAACTTAACTGAACTTAAACTAATTTAACTTACCTTAACTGAACTTAATTTAACTTTACTTTACTTTACTTTACTTTACTTTACCTTACTGAACTTAATTTTACTTTACTTTACTTTACTGAACTTAATTTTACTTTACTTTACTTTACTTAACCTAATTTAACTTACCTTAACTGAACTTAATTTAACTTTACTTTACTTATCTTTACTTTACTTTACTTTACTTTACTTAACTGAACTTAACTTTACTTTACTTTACTTTACTCTACTGAACATAATTTAACTTTACTTTACTTTACTTTACTTTACTTAACCTAACTGAACTTAACTTTACTTTAGTTTACTTTACTTTACCTTACTGAACTTAATTTTACTTTACTGAACTTAATTTTACTTTACTTAACCTAATTTAACTTACCTTATTTAACTTACCTTAACTGAACTTAATTTAACTTTACTTTACTTTACTTTACTTTACTTAACATAACTTAATTTAACTTTACTTTACTTTACTTTACTTTACTTACCGGACTTAATTTTACTTTACTTTACTTAACTGAACTTAATTTTACTTTACTTTACTTTACTTGATTTAACTTACCTTAACTGAACTTAATTTAACTTTACTTTACCTAACTTTATTTTACTTTACTTTACTTTACCTAACTTAATATTACTTTACTTGACTTAACTAAACCTCTGAGGTGGGATAAGCCTCAGGTTGAACACTCACAGCACTTGTAGAGCCTGTTCAGCCTGTCGATGTCATTCCGGCTCATCTGGGTGGCCTGGCCAAAGGACACGTTGCTGTTGGGGATGGGCAGCATGGTGGGACGGTTGTTCTTGGAGAAGGCGTACCTGTACAATCACAGACAGCAGAGTGATGAGCTGGAGCCAGCAGAGAGAGGCAGAGCCTGCTGTGATAGACAGACTCAATCATTCATCTGGAGAGAAGAAAAATGCTTCTTCTCTTGAAAGACAAGCCTATGGGTTCTGACGCAGTCAAAGGTTTTGCTGCAAAAACAAGTGTTTCAGTCTTATTAGACTCCATTCACCTGACCAGTCCAGAAAAACAACTCATTTCAAGAAAACAAGCAGAATGGTGGCTTAGTTGCTCAAAAGGGCAGTGTTTGGTTTCTAACTTGAAGGAATTATTCTTGTTTCAAGAAACTAGATATGTCAATGTTTCTGCAAATTATTTTCACTTAACAAACAATTCAGTCAATTTTTTTCTTTTTAATTATGCTAAATAAGATCATTTTCTGGACTTGTAAGGTGTATGTGGCTCTTCTTTTTTTCTTCTAAAACTAAGACATAAACACTTGGCTAGATTTCACTTTTTGAAGTGCAGCCGAAGTCTATAGCTGGGTCAATGACGTGACGTCCCTTTTTTTGTGTCCGAGTGCAATATTTCCTTCCATCATGAATTGAGTATTTCATCACATGTATTTCTTTATTCTATGAAACCTGTGTTATTTGAACACATCTTTAAACTATTAAAATATAACATGTTTTTTTGTGTTCTGGTTCCTCAAACCCCCAAAATGTCAGGTGGTGCAACCGTCCTGACAAGTATCCACAGTAATTAAACTCTAAAAATTGAATGTCACTTATTGTAAATGGAAATTAAAAATACAGTGGCATTATTTTATGCTTGAACCTTTTTAAATAAAACATTCTTTGCAAATAAAAAGAATTTTAAAGCTGTTGAGAAATTTAAAAAACTTTTGTCCCGTAATTTTCACCTTGTCAAATGTCAGGGTGGTGCAACCGTAACATTAGACTTTTATTTTAAAGTGAAGAGAATAAAACAGGAANTGAAAATGTATGAGTCACTACAGACACTTGAGAGATACTTGCCAATAATTTCACACAGAAAAAATAACAGGAACATATAAATAAATTTTCATATATTTGGTTGCGCCACCTGACATTTTTGGGTGCTCAAATTAAAAATACTAAAAAATAATGAACCTAAAAACTTTGAAATGTTGGTCAACTACTGAAATCTGTTAGAAAACATAATTCTTCTCTCAGAAATATGTTTTTATCCATTTTCAAAGAACTTTTTAAAAATAAGTTTTTAGACCCTCTTTTTGTCATTGACCCAGCTGTTTTCACAAATTTAATGAACTCCCAGATGAACTTTAGAAGAGTGACACCTGGCAGGATGAACAAAATCTGCCAATTTTCAATAAGGGTACACGGATGATGTCTGTGCAGCGGTCTTTTTGGACACATAAACAAACATGACTCAGTCCTAAATCACACTGTTTCAACATTAACATCACACTATCAATCCACCCCCCTGCTCACCACTCTTTATCACTGAGAGGAAAGATTTCACACAAGGCACAGGAGCATTAAAAGAACATTTCAAGAGTTCAGTGGTGCAGTGGTTACCACCGCTGCCACACAGCAAACAAGTTCCTGGTTTGATTTCTGTGTGGTTCTCTCCATGAACCCACCTTTAGTCCAAAAACCCTCCACAGTCAAACCCACTCAAAAGCCTTGTTTCCACCAAGCGGTTCAGTTCAGTTCGTCTCGGTACGGCACGCATTTTGTGGTGTTTCCGTGGACTAAAACCAGGACGGGTTCCCAAATAAGCGACCCGTGCTGCTCCACTTTTCAGTACCCTTCTGTTGGGGAGCCAAGCCGCACCAATCCAGCCCCGAGGGGTGGAGGTAGAAACACTGCAGTACATTGATTGGTCGAAAGATCGATCACTTCCCGTGCAACAGAGGTAATAAAGAATGACACGCAACCCTGCACATGGCCTTTCCTGAAACAAAGCTTCAATGCGTTTTATAGTAAAGAGCCACAGCTGATTGCAAAGTAGAAGTTTGCTGGATGTCCTCCATCGTTGCTCTTTGTTTATAATGCCCCTAATTTCTTCTTCATTGCATTTATTGGTGGGGTACACTGTCTGGCGCTGCAATGACGTCACGCTTTTACATAGCTGATCAGGCTTTACCGATCTGACCTGTACCAAACCATACTGATCCGTACCAGACTGCATGGTGGAAACAAGGCTTGTGTGACACTGTGGGGGGCTGGTGACCCATCTAGATCAACCCCACCCCTTATCCAGTGTCAGCTGGAATGACTGCAGACTCATGTGACCCAAGCAGGATGAGCAGTGGGAATGATGGATGTGCTAGAAGAGGCTGATGACTTTTAGGTGTATTGTGTTAAACAACTTCAATCGAACGGTTGAAATCAGAGACTTATAAGAAGAACTTCAGTCGATGCTATCGGCACAATGTCGCCCCCTGCTGCTAACAGTCTACACCTAAGCCTTGAGTCATCAAAAAGGAGAGATGTTCATACTTCTCGTATTGCATGACAGAGTTGTAGTCATAAGAAGTTCCCTGGTTCAGAGTGTTGATCTTGTCAAAGTTGTAGGCCATGCCTGCAGAGGAGAGAGAATGAGCACAAACAATGTAAAGTGAAACTTTGATTCCACCTTTTCTATGGTAACACTCAAACTCTCAGTCATTTCATTTAAATATCTGTGATGAAAAGCCTGATACTACAGTTCTGTTTCACACCACTGTGTGGTGGCAGCTCAAAACACAAAAACTAAAAAGGGTCTAAAAACACCTCTGAGTTAACAATTAAACTTTATTAACAGAAAAAAATCTGCTGCCTTAGGAGGGAGTGTGATATGTGCTCTCTCTGTTCAGAATTCTGATCCAACAGATATAGATATTCATAATAAAAATAATTAATAATTTTGTTAATAACAAACTGAGATGAAATGTTGAAAGATGAAAGTGCAAAATTACCAGCATGGCAATTAATATAAGCAAATAACATGTGACACAATGTGAACACTGTGCAAGTGGGCCTAAGTTTTCACACATTTTGTAGGATAATTTTTTAAGTATAGCTTATTATTTGTTACTATTACTATTTGTTGTCTTAACTGATATTTCCTTTTTTGAAATATTATTTAAAATTTCACAGTTTTCATAAGATTAGAGTCTATGATAAACCCTCCTGTTGTCTTCCGATTTACTCTGCACCGTCTGTTCTGAGGCTTATAAAGTACAAAATGAAAAACTTCCGCCAAAAATTTTTTTTCTTAATTTTTGAGTAGATGTTTCCAACAGATTCACATATATTTAGCAATTATTTTTATGATGTATGGTAAGATAGACCATTTTGAAAAAAAAAACTACACCTCTTCTTTGAGTAGGAAAAAGCAAATTTCTTTTTTTCTTTTGAGGCACTAAGGTTATTATCAGAGGTGCATACATTGCTGTAATATTGCAGACAGAGTCAGAGTTGTCAAAGCAGGATATTGTTTTGAAATCATTTAAATTTAAACGACAGGAAGATGCTATGAATTTATAAAAAACATACATAATTTAACAATAATAGTCATAACTAATTTGACCTCTAAATAGGATTGCATGGAACCATCTATCTAATTTCAAATCAGTTCTATGGAAGAAAACCAAAGTTTTAACAGAATAACTTTTGAAATCAGGGTCACATTCACCTGAAGACAACAGGTGGGTCAAGTTTATCTATTGAGTTGCCCATTATCACCAAAAGTATATTTTTTATCCAGCTTTTAGGATCAACCAATCACAGCATTTCAAATGATGACTCATACCTGGCAAAGGGGTCAACCACACCTCCTCACTAAGATAGGAGTTTCTGTCCATTCCTTGCTCAGAGTTTTCTGAGAATGTTCTTCACTCCTGAGTTAAGACTCCTTGCTAAGAATTTTTAGGTCAAGTTAAGAGCTCTCTGAGAAGATTCTCAGAATCTTTGGGAATACAGGCCAAGGTGTAGTAACAAAGTCTCACCATCGATGATGTTCTCCCAATATACCCTGATGTGGCTGTCTCTGTCAGAGCGAGTCTGCTCATGGTTGAAGCCCAGGGCGTGGAGCAGCTCGTGCTGCACGGTGCTGTGGTACAAACAGCCCTGACGGCTCAGAGAGACGGTCTGACCTCCACCCTGACGACCCACATAGGAGTAGCAACTGTTCACAAACACAAAGAGACGAACAAAAAGAAAATAGTTTATATAAGACTGGTTCTATAATAGGGCTCGAAAGTGTGATGTATTGGAGTGTGAAAAACGCAATGTATTGTGGGCCTTGTGGGCAACTAAAGTTTTTGTTCACTCCTCCTGCTTGCATGGTCTTTGTGTGCTGTTCCTGTTCTGTTCTTGATTTGAACAAGTTAAAACATGGTGCAAACATGCTGTGTTGTTAACTGCTACAATCCTTCTCATGATTGCCTCTGCAAAAAGAACCATGAGGTGAGATTTTTCTTATTTCCAACGTGGAAGAAAAGCCAAGGACCACTGATCTGTGAGGTAACAAAGGGATGCTGAATGGCCTGGATAGCAGCCATGAGGCAGCCAAAAATCACTTTCAACAAAGGGATACACTTCAAGTTCATGGGGTAAACTTCTCAGTTTGACCAAAGATTGATTTCAAGCAATGACTAATTCTATATTGGATCATTTGGGTGACATTTAACTTTAATTCAACAGCTTCCATAATTTATTAAGCAAAAAATGTAAAGTGTGTTTTGGAATTTGCAGTTTTGGCAGTGTTTTATTTTGTAAGTGTCAAGTTTGCTTTTCAAAATTAAAACTAGTTTTCATTATTATTTTTTTTAAATAATCATTAAAACATGATGAAGTTGAAAACAATTGCAATAATTAATATCCATAAAATTATTCACTTTGTATGTGTCGAGGAAATCTGTGTAAACTGTGTAGCCTAGTGAAAAAAAAAACCTTAATAATCAATGGTTTGCTCTGAAGTGACATGACTCAAATCATTTGAGGTCACATAATTTTTGGGGGGAACACTGAAGACAGTGTGGTTTGTTTCAACTCCACCTCATCAATATTTCATCTAAATGTAAATGTGTAAATGTTGACCTTTAACTGTTTGTCAGCTGTGTTATCAACGTTTTCTTGTGTTCTTACTTGACCTAAATGTCAAGAAAATGCATAGAAATATGAGGTGATAGAGGTCAGGTGGTGACATGTTTGAGGTCTGTGGTAAGCAAAAGGGGCAAAAATGTAGAAAATGTCATCTTTGTTTAATGTGATTTTGTGTCATAATTCCCTTAAATGTTGGCTAAACTGATATAAATGATGGAGGACATTTCTAGAGCACTGAGTGTTACATAATAGCATTGGGTAACTCTAAATTCAGTGTAATATGGATTCAAGTTGAAAAAATAGCCACAACTTTTGTCCATATCACAGTTGACAAAAAAATGAACTTTAAAAAATTAATATCTATGATGGAGTATTAGGGCCACATTAAGAATTGTAAATGAGGACGCAGTTTTTCCACCAACTGTAAAAATAAAAAGTCAGTTGGTTTCAGATTTATGTTCAATACATGATAATTTTTGGTGCAAGAGTAAAAATCAAATATGGCGATTTTGCTGCATAAACTTCTATACCATTGCAAATTTTAATCTCTATCTAATCTAATCTAATCTCTAAATGAATTAAAAATGTTCCTTGAACCACTAAAAATTATGAAAATACAAAAAAACAACCTCTCCAAAATATTTACAACTACTATTCCCTTGCCATGCTTAATTTCATATATTTATTTTCCTTTGTATCTCATTGACTCATCTACTTTTATTGCTCCTGTAACTTCACCACTGATTGATATGGTGAATTAATGACTGAAATGCCAAATGTACTCATGGTTTATTTATGACAAAGTTAAACACTAGAAAAACCCCATCAGGTCCACTTCCTGAAACAGAAATCCAGAGTAGTACACGACTAAACAGGTCAGACAAAACAGTCACACTACATACTACATGTAGTAGGTAGTAGGCGGTTTGGAAAACAGCCACAGTCTGATGCTCAGCGTTTCTGGGGCTCAATAGAATAGCATTGAGTGGGTTGTTCCACTGCGCGGAAATTGAACGGTCATCGGATTAATGCTGGGCTTTGTACCACCCATCAGACGCTCAGTCTATGGGGCAGTGGGCTGGCCCAGATGCTTGGCTTCTGCATGATGATAGGATGATCTATCGAGTCGAGGCACTAAGCCTAAGGACTTCCTGAAAGAGGCGGGGAGAGCTCAACCTAATCTCATATTCAAACACAGACGCTGAAACAGCTCGCTGAGAGATGCAGCGAAAAAGAGGGGTTTTAGGCAGGCCTAAATTCATGATCCCAGTATTTTTTTGGGGTAAAACAGCCACATTCATGACTTTGGGACATTGGACCTCTGCATCAAATGAACAGGTTTTACTGACAGAGGTCTGATGATGCCACAGACCAGAACCAGATCCTTACCCATCCCTGGACTCGATGCTCAGCCACTCATAATCCCCATTCTGGTAGGGCCTGAAGCGGATGCAGGAAAAAGAAGCAAAGGAATCCAGACCACGAGTGATGATGGACTTCTCTCTGGAGGCTGGAAAACAAAGGTCCAACAGGTGAAGCTCCGCTCTGTGATCTGACCTCTTAAAATATGTATGGCAGGAACAACCCAGTACATGGTAGAGCAGTACCATTTTATCTGACCTGTTAGCATCAAGAGTTTTTATTGTCAGGTACACTACACATTCATGCTCCTCTCTATGAGCTACTGCAGGTCTGTAAGACTCAGGTGTGGTGTTCAACACCAGTACAGGTAGAGAGGGCTCTGACATGAGCCCAGGGAGTGTTAGCGTGTGTTTCCCCCCTTGTAGGATTACTTAAGTCTTCTGTCATGGTGGAAAAGGAGGACGTGTTTTAGCCTTGATTTAAAAACACATAAATCTTCCTCTGTTAAAGGCTCAAAGTGAGTTTGTGAACAGCTGCTTTTAAAGCCTCATAAACTCAGAGTATCACTCATACTCTATGTGGTGGTTTTTCATTCTAATGAAAGTCTCTGAAGGTGAGCTGAAGCTTACAGTAGTGGTTGGCGATGTAGTAGGGGATGTAGACCTTCCCGTCACTCCACTTCTGCCACAGACAGCCTCTGGAGGTGCAGGGGTCGGCATTCCTATCAGCACCAGGCTTGATAGCAATGTCTCCTCCAATCAGAGTGGGCTCATCAGGGCCAGGGTCTGAAACACAAAGACAGCAGGAGGTCTGGGGTTAAAGATACTCTTCATGAATCATCTTTAAAGTTACTCTTCAGATGTGAAAGTTTCACTCACTGCGGTCTCTGTTTGCTCTCTCCAGGAGTTCACCCACAGAAAGTTCCCTGGTCGTGTCCTCCTCCCTGACAGCAATGTCTGCACCACACATGTTGGTAAGAGGTTTACAGAGAGGGAGTGAGGTGTCAGAAATATTGTCAGCTCTATAAATAAAATGGAATATAGAAGCAGTTGAGGTGATTCCTTTCATACAGTGCAAAGAGGTAACTTTGGCAGCCTTTCAGTATTCAAACAGTCTGAATGACATGCAGAAATTAAGTTTTCAAAGGTGGAAATCACTTTTCAACATGTTGAAATGTGAGTTTGTCATGATGGAGTGTTAATTCGAGAAATCTGCGAACCCAGTTTTTCACATCACAAATATATTTCTACATGTTGACATTACACTTTGACATAGAAGGCGGTTTGGAAAACAGCCACAGTCTGACGCTCAGCGTTTCTGGGGCTCAATAGAATAGCATTGAGTGGGTTGTTCCACTGCGCAGAAATTGAACAGTCATTGGATTAATGCTGGACTTTGTACCACCCATCAGACGCTCAGTCTATGGGGGTCTATGGGGCAGTGGGCTGGCCCAGACGCTTGGCTTCTGCATGATGATAGGATGATCTGTCGAGTCACTAAGCCTAAGGACTTCCTGAAAGAGGCGGGGAGAGCTCAACCTAATCTCATATTCAAACACAGACGCTGAAACAGCTCGCTGAGAGATGCAGCGAAAAAGAGGGATTTTAGGCAGGCCTAAATTCCTGATCCCAGTGTTTTTTGGGGGTAAAACAGCCACATTCATGACTTTGGGACATCGGACCTCTGCATCAAATGAACAGGTTTTACTGACTGAGGTCTGGATGGAGGATGGAGTGTTAATTCGAGAAATCTGCGAACCCAGTTTTTCACATCACAAATATATTTCTACATGTTGACATTACACTTTGACATAGAAAAATGTTTTTGCAGATACAGTGAATCAAATTACAGATATCAGTCATGATTTTTTCACTAATAAGAATAATTGGACCAGACATTGACAGTTGAATTTTCAACATGTTGAACCAAGTGAAATTGTTACTGGAGGAAATGTAATTTCCCATTTCAGACATCAGCTATTGCAGTTTCAGGAGGGCAGGACAATGGCTTCATTTCAGATACGAAGCCACATAACCACTGTCATTTCAGATATGTTTGTTTATAATTAAAGAATCCACAAGGGCGTTATGGTGAAAACCTATTTTGGTATCAACAAAAACATCATGAGCAGCTGTGGTTCAGAAGTAGAGACGTCTCCTCTCTCTCTTAAGGTCGGGGGTTCAAGTCCACACACATGCTAAAATGTCCTTGAGAAAGACACTGAACCCCAAAATTTCAGATATCTGAAATTACATCCTTACGCATCATAATTCCTGTCTAAGGTGTTATTGTAATTTTGACCAGTAGGAATTGCATTTTAACTGTAATACATATCCGCAATGTTAGAACAATTGAATATTTCTTTAATAAACCTTGTCACTATTAAGATTACAATTGTTGATTTATAGAGACAACATTCTAACTCGTGAAAATTGAGTTACAGATACCAGGAATTACAATTGTTACATGTTAAAATGTCATTATGGCAACTTTAGATTAAAACATGTAAAACTAAATTATAAATATCTGTAATTAAATTGAAATACAAAAGGAAATGGCACAAGATGACTGATTGTAATGAAGTTACAGATGTCAGCAATCACCATTTCTACCAGTGAAAAATTAGTTGCAGCTATCTTTAACTAGATCTGTTAGTAATAAAAATTACATTGTGAGTGTGTTGGTTTGATATCTAAATTTGCTGTAATACTTAAGTGTTAAAAGAGCTTGCCATAGATAACAGGATTTCTCTCTTACCGTCCTTTATCCACGGCCCCATAAAAAGAAGAGAGAAACAGTTAAAAAGTTACTCTAAAGACAGAAAGCATTTTTTTCCAGTTTATAAATATAAATAAGGTTGATTTCAACCCCAGATAGTTATCCGATGATTCAACAAGACACAAGAGCTCCCTGTGGAACCTGGAAACCCAGCATGGGCATCCATCCTGTGGGACACTGAAACACTACTCTCAGTAATCATCTTAAACTGAAAGTTTCCATCTTTTCTGACCTCTTAAATTAATGAGGGTTCTGGGTGTTTGGGTGTACATTTGGCCACATGTTCTACCCTTGGTTCATTTGGCTGAGTCTGACCTTTGACATGCAAGATCACATCATTCTCTCAAATAGACTCAGGTGGTGAGTGGTCTTATCTCAACTAACAAACAGGAGGTTTTGTGTCAATGTGAGCAACCACACATCTTCTCATTCTCATTCTTGGACCTGACTTCCTCCAGGGCCACATTGTACAAAGACGTGATGTCTTGTCATTGTTACTTTAAAGATTCACAGCTGTACCTGGATGACCTTGGGTCGTTGAGTGTACTCCATGACTATTTTATGACATTATGAACCGGAAGTCTGAAAAGTCCTTCATCAGGGCCCAGCCTTAGTTCTTAGTTCCTGTAATAATGCTGTCTGCTGGTTCCCCTGAGGGACACAGTACGCCTGTTTCAGGGAACCTGGGCACCTGGTTTGATGGTAACTGGAGCTTTGAGCATCACATCACATCACCTTACAAAACTTTTAAGGTCATATTTGTATCATCGAATACACATTTTAAAGATGCCATCATTTTTAATTAAGAGCATCTACCTGATTACTGAGCTGCTTAAACCACAAACCCTTTCATAGACTTCAGATGGTGCTTGGCTCCCAGGCCCTTAACCTGAGAGAGGCCATCATATCACACCTGTTTGAGCTGCATTACACTGACTGATTGTACATCTCTGAAGAGACTTTTAGATTGTATTGAATGTTACTGAGGACCTCAGAGGTCTCTGCCTCAGTTATATTTCTGACCTTTTAATACCCTACTGCCCCTCCTACTTGCACCCTGCTCCCAAACTCAGTGAAAATATCTGTCTGTTCTGGATACTCACCTGGAATTAATGGGAGACATAGCAATTTCAGCTGGATGTAACAGGCCAAAATATACCCCTGCCCGAATTATACCCAGGGTTAAAATGGCCCAGGTCACTTTATACCCTGGAGTATAAAGTGGCCTAGGTCAGACTATACCCCTTAAGGCCAGATCATGCCCTTCCTGGGCAACAGGTTTAGTGAGTGAAAAGTGTTTGATTCAAAGAAGAATATTCACAGTGAAAGTAAACAGTGATTAAAACATTTCTTTCACTTTTCTATTCAATTACAAAAACAAAAAGGTGACTAATCTGTCTGGAGTCTGACTGCTGTCTTGTCCAAATCTGAAAATAGTCAAAGTTGTTGGACTAGACCTACTAAGAGTGAATGCTTTAATACTTAAAGAACTGATCAAACCTGAGTTTTTCTTTGATTTCACAACAAAATCAATTGCAATTTGGATTGTTCATTTGATGAATAGATGTTCTCATAAATTGGAAGTTAATTTATAAGCAACTGCATTCTATTTTGATTGTAACTCTCAGTTTTCTTTACACGAGACATCCCCCTGATTTGACTTGTTCCTTTAAACAGCTAACAGTAATTAGTTAAATTACTGCAGTTACCCTTTAACATCTAGATTTACTTGTTTAACACCACAGTAAGCATAAAAAGTAATTGTTTGTATGTAAGACAATTACAATACAGTGTTTACACCAAGTTTACAGCCTTGGGAGGCTGGGAGGTGGGGAGTCGGCGGGGTGTGTGTATGTGTGTATCTCTTATTATGGCAATCATTATGGAGTAATCAATACGTTGCACACAGCATTTTTCCAGATTAAATATGTTATTGTCACAACTGCTTTAACAATGGACATGCTGAGTAGTAATCCAAGGGTTAATCCGTTAGTTTAAATCTTGGCTTTAAAATTGCTGTAAGATTATTAGACAGGCTGATGCCTATTTATGTATGATACAGTGTTATCCCACATGCCATAGGGCACACATTTTATAAATGCACAACTAGGGGAGATAGAAACAATGAAACTGGCCTACACCAAAGAATATCTGGGGTATAATCTAGCCTGGGCCATTTGAACCCTGGCTATATTCTGTCCTAGGGGTATAATCAGGACCAGGCCAAATATGCCTGGGGGTATAAAGTGGCCTAGACCAAAGTATACTCAGAGTTAAATCCAGCCTGGGCCATTTTAACCCCAGGTTTAGTCTGGATGGAGGGATATGCTCTGGGCTGGTGGAAAGTGTTGGAAAATTGTAAATATATGTTAACATTACTTTTACCCTTATGTTATGAGACTTATTATGATCTCAGAGGCATGTTGTGTTCACATGTTTGTAGATGTTCACAAAAGTTCATTATGTTCCTATATTAGTCACAAGAAGCATGATGTTTTTCACATTGTGACACGAAGAACGTAGACTGAGGAGAAATATTGTGTTGTCTGTAGAGTTTATTAACTTGTAGAAGTGTGTCTAATTCTTTACTAAGAAGGCCTTCACTCTTTATAGTCCATATACCTCTGTAATCTAACAAGTCCTCTCACCCTGAGGGTAGGAGGAGACATACAGACATTCATACCTCAGCCCAGGAAGAGGACACCAGCAGCAGAGCCACAAGACTGAAAACCAACATGGCTGCAGCAGACCTGTGACAGGCAGAGAGAAAAATGAGTCTGTGTTTCTGCACGTGTGAAATGTTAATCTGACACGACAGACAGATGGTGTGTTTGAAGGCTGAATCTCTGACAGGTTCTTACCTGACAGACTGAAGACAGATTGATCAGCTCTCTGCTCCACATGGAGACCTTTTTATACTGTCGACACCCAAGGTAAAGTCAACAACTGTTATATCAAAATGTACAAATAGCCACCTTTATCACTGTCCATGGAAATTGCTGAGTCCTTCAGCACGTGTGAAACTCTACATCTGTCAGCAGAGAGGGTGTGTGTGGCTGGTTATGTGAAGATGAACTGCTCCCTGAGTTATGTTTTCATTTGGTATACAGTGCAAAAGAAAAGGTTTCACAGGAGTGAAGACCTGTGCTTACTGATGAAGGTCACTGTCTGTGCTGCTGTCAGTCTCCTTTGCTTCAGAAGACTGTGTCTTATTGAAGAGAGCATTTCCTGTAGGAAGAAGACTGTTGGTCTGTGTGGCCTAGGGTCTCTGTTGTTCTCTGTATTTGCTGTTGACTAAAAGGTGTTCTCTGAGATATTACTGTGTCCATGTTGAGAAGCATATAAGGCCTCAGACTGAGCCCAGGTGGACTTCTACATAAGAGGAGCTGATGACGTGGCGCAGCTGTCTCCTCTTGAATTCAAACTTCTGTTGATAAAGCAGTCTGACTCAAAGTGGCCTTTTTGCACCTTTACTTTTCAAGAACAAAGGTTTATGTTAAGGATCATTTTTTAAATGATACTTCAGGAAATGATACAAAAACTTCTGTCACTTCACACAGGAGCCATACCAATATGGTATTTGGGCCAGATGCTGATACAGATACTGGGGGCTCAAAAAATCTGTTGTTCAGTATATCAGACTATATTTGATATGTTGACCTATAAACAATATATCAGTGGATATAGGCACTAAGAACATTAATATACACAGGATATGTACGAGAAATTAACTCTTAAAATACCTCTGATAAAATTCAAGAAAAATTAAAATGAGGACCTCATATTAGTTACACTACATAAACTAAACTGAAACTACGCTAAAAAAATAATAATGATGGAAACTTTAATTTGTGAATTTTTCCCTAATATTGCCCCCATTTTGAATTTGATGTCTGCAACACATTCCTAAAAAGCTGACACATGGTTAATAAAAGACTGGGAAAGTTGAGGGATGCTGAAAAAACACCTGTGTTGAACATTCCACAGGTGAACAGGTTCACTGGAAACAGGTGAGTGTCATGATTGGGTGTAAAGGAGCACTCCCAAAAGGCTCATTCCTTCACAAGCAAGGGTGGGGCCAGGTCCACCACTTTGTCAACAACTGTGTGAGGGAATAGTCCAACATTTAAGAACAATGTTTCTCAATTTACACAACTGATGGATTTCACCACCTGCAGCCCATAATATCATCAAAAGATTCAAAATATCTCTGGGCCCAAGCTCATCTGAGATGGACTGAGGCAACGTGGAAAAGTGTGCTGTGGTCTGACAAGTCCACATTTCAAACTCTTTTTGGAAATCATGGACGTGGTGTCCTCTGGGCCAAAGAGAAATAGGACAATCCAGATTGTTCTCAGTGCAAAGCTTCAAAAGTCAGCACCTGTGATGGTATGGGGATGTGTCACTGGGCATGGCATCATGGGTAAGTTGCAACCCCTTCAGCTGAAGGGCTTGTGTGAACTGTTGTGATGTATTTGTTTTTAAAGTGAAAGGAGCTAGGATCTTCCTTTTAATTCTACTTTTCTTTGCTCAAGATAAGTTTTTACCAGGCACAATGCACTGAAATAATGTATAACTCAACAGTTATTTAGCGCAGTTGTTTGAAATAAGACAGCAAACTTTGTAAGTTTGGGTCGTAGTTGAATAGCCAGCTACATTTAGTGCTTCTCACAGCCCAAGATGTGTCTGTTTTGTGCACTGTAGTGAATCCTTGTTATGTCCTACCAGTGCCCATCTACCAACCTCACCAAGCAGAGCAAACTTAACCCAGCTCTTTATTTCATTGATAGACTCAGGTTTGAACAGACCACTGCAGTGAAACTGCTGCATGTGGACAGAAACGAACATTATCACAAACAGCTTAGCACCATTTTAGACTTCAGCTCTTATGTTTACCCATGTTTTAGCCTTTAGCCTGTTTAGCTTTTCTCTGCTCTTCTGTCAGCCAGTTCAGTTCCTGCCTCCACTATTATCATTTAATTAATCACAGAAATAATTTTAGCAGTGGACAACTCAGATCTCTCTTCTCCCCACTAAACTTTTTCAGCTGGTGTGGTGTTGTCATAGAGACTTTTACTTGCTGTAATTCAATCTGGTCCAGTGCAGCCCTATCTGAAAGCTAGGAATTAGCATTTAGAAATAACCCATTTGGCCCTGGTAATATCATGTTAGATCTAGATATGAGACTTTTTCAAGAAAGATTTAAAAAGTCCTCACAGTTCCTTTAAACATTCAAAAGAGGACACTTATGCTAGATTTAGTATAAGTCTAAATTAAACCATTAAACCTCATTACACCACAGAGACCAGCAAAATGTGAGTACAGCAACACCACTGAGACTAAACACATCCTTGGAGTGGATTTTAGAAGAGGTTCAACAGCTGACTTCAGAGTAAGAACAGAGAGTGATCATGAAATGTGTCAGAAGTGCAGTATTCTTCTGGCAGATATAGAGTGCAGGACATAAGTGGAGAACAGATGATATTCAATCTAGACTCAGATCCTCAGCAGTTCCCTTCTTATCCTCGTCTTTCTCACTAAAACATGTCCACACCTCAGCACTGTGTTGGTGTCCACTCTGAGTTGGAAACACCTGTCGGCGTGCCTGAGATGAAAGCTCTTATCAGTGTGGGACATTCAACACACTGCTGACAGTATGAGAAGCACCCACTGTGGGTTACACGCACTGTGGTACAAGGAGATACTCTCACAAGGACAGTGTGACCGCTTTTAACATGTCAGAATATGAAGTAAGATGCAGGGAGATCTGTACTGAGGTCAAACTGAAATAAATCTTTAACTTCTGTCAAACACACACACACACACACACACACACACACACACACACACACACACACACACACACACACACACTTAACAAACAAAGAAATCATCTAACTCTTTTTTTAAAATCACTTTAAAACAACCAATCTTTGAAGACAAAGTAATCTTTGGAGAGCCAAAGTAAAAGCAGATAAAAACAGAAAAAAAAACAGACATACATATTAGAAAACATACTAAAAGCAATTAAAAGCAAATAAGATCATACTAGGAGACTAAGTCTTGCTGAGGTTAGGAGCCAGGGAGTAAAAATGAGTTTCTAGATGATTTTTCTAAATGGGTAGAAAAGGGGCCTCTCCAATGTGCAAGGGCAGACCATTACATCAAAGCAGTGGATGAACAATAAAACACAAGTCATGAGAGATATGTATGTGTTGTATGTGTTCTTTGAACACTCCTCAACAGTCATTCTGAGGCGACTGAACCAAATGATATCCCTGACAATGAGGAACACACCTGCTCTGTGATGGAGAAAGAATTGAACATTGAGAGAAACACTGACTAGCTCTTCTCCTTCCATCTGAAGCTCAGTAAGGAAGAATACTGTCAAAATCTTTGAAGACGTTTGAAAGTTTGGTAGATTCGACATGTTTTTATTATGTAAAATGTGTTTATGAGGTTAACAGTCACAGATATAGTGATTGTGAACAAAGCTCACTGTTGTCACATTTGCTGCCTGACAGCTCTGGACTGTCACATAAATGTAGTTGAATTTAATTCCATTTAGCTGTTATCCTTAGTTTTTAGTGACAGCACTCATACAACACTATATAAATCTGAACAAAGCCACTGAGACATCACCAAGTGTTTCATAGAGCACCAAACAGGCTTTTCAAAACGGCTCTCTGGTCTGCATTTGAGTGTGGATTCAACAAATCTATTTGCAATGAATTACAATGAATCGTGTTCAAAAACAGCCCAGGCTGAGTACCCGTCAGCTAACTGTAACACTGTAACCATTGACTGTATATAGAATGGACAGCGTGGCTTCGCCTGTCAACGTTCTACGATTTTGAAGCCAAAAAACTGTGTCACGGGAGCTGCCATTGTGCAGCCAGAGTCTGCGCAGTAGAGAATTTCTGGTGGAGCCAAGTAAAAAAGAGAAATAAAAATATTTTTTTCTTCTTCTTAAGAAGGTTTAGTCTCCTTTTAGCTCTCTTTCCTGAAGCTTCTTAATACCTGACAAAAACTACTCACAAACGGCAGCTGTCAACTATCGTAAAACAAAACTTATAACACGGTTTTTAACGTCAAATAACTGATGAAAAACCAACTTCTCAGTAAAAAAATACTTGAACACCATGCAGCCAAATGACATTGTCATACCACCTTAGCGTAAGGATGAGAGAAACGTTTCTACCAGGTATCATCATTTTTTTAAGTTTTCCTGGCCCATATCCAGAATACATGGGGAGGCATATTATGACCTGTACTGCAGCCAGAAACCAGGGGTCAGGGCATCTGCTGAAAGCTTCAGTTTGAGCCGAACGTTTTTGCGTCCACTGATTATAAAGTCTATGATTGCAACATATGCAGGTCTTTCCCCACCTTCTTTATTAAATGGCCTTTATCTCTCTCTTACTGCCCTCTACTGGTCTGGGGGTGTGATGTCGTAACTTTTAATTTTCTCCAGACACCACTGGTCTGATTTGTGCTATCTACGTGGTCTTCGGTCTGTGGTGGAAACGCATAATAACAATGAGCCAAAGGAACCATAGAGTTCCTGGAGTTTCTGGTCGAAAAAGAACCTTCCCTCAATAAGGTTAAATTTTGACATCACTCTTGTACAACAGATGCTTGAGATGAGTCATCCATATTTATCTAGAGTCACTGGAAACAGCAAGGAAAAGCTCCTCTGTGAAATAAATGTGTTTTTATTTTCGTTAACACTGATTTAGCTTTGAGTGTGGGCACCCAGGAAAATAAATCAGTAAAAATAGCATCACCTAACATTTTCAGACTGTAAACAGCAGCACTGTGTTAATGAGTCATGTAGGTGTGCAGGAGTGGACTGCAGCTGCGTGGCACCTTATTCTACACTTGATTACTGGGCTTCAACTCCTCCAAGACACCAGAGCTTAGACTCAGCTTCTAAGTTAGTCTAGCTCCAGCTTTAACTATTATTTTCCGTTGCTTGTGACTGATTTTTTACCCCAATACCTGTTCTCCTCTGCCTGCAGTTTACTCTGGAAACCCAGCATTCCACGCTCTTCCTAATCTCTGGATTTTTACACTCAGGAGTCATCAGGCTTTCACTCTACTATATCACTGGACTCATTCACCTGCTCTGGACTCAGTACTGGACTCAACTGGCTTAAGTACATTTACAGCGGACAATAAATTCAGTTAATCTTCCTTCTGCCTCTGTCTCTGTCTCTCTGTGTTTTGCTTTTGGGTTCACAAACAAGGAGTTCTCTGTGTGACATCATGAATGCATTGTTTTTCATGGTTTATTATCCTGAGGGTTTACTATTTGACTTTCTTTCTTTCTCTCGGCAGACCCCCTCCTCATGGAACATTTCTCAGTGCATTTGTTCCCAGCATGTAGATTACAGCAATGTACAAGGTGACATCTCTTAATGTGTGGAGGGCCCAAGTAACACCAGACTGGCATCAAGGAATCTGGAGGAGAAAGAATTTCTCAGCCTGGTTGATGACAAATTGAAGTGAATGAAAATGTGTTTGAGAGCATTGTTGTCATCAGTGTTCATCAATACATGCGTGATTAGATCCATGGCTAAGTTTCAGTTTCTCTTGATGATGTGGGCTCCTCTCACCCACTTCACTTATGCACACTCCGCCCCTCCCCCTCCTCCCTGCCTGAATGTGAGTGTTGCTGCATTGATGACACAGAGGTGCACTGTTTGGTGTTTTTCTAAGGCAGCTGGGCAAAGTGCTCAAGCTTCAGATTTGGCTGAAAATGATGTAAAGTGGAAACACCACAAATTTATGCAAAAATCTAGCCCAAAAAGATGTACGGTAACATCCAAACCATCAAATCTGCCCTCAGATCTAACCTCTCAGACTCCACTGACAGGGTTTGTGTCTCAGGCCTTGTACACATGTAGCTGGGAATGTTCAAAAACTAATATCCTCCTCATTCATTTTTAAATACTTTTGTCTACACCTGATTGTTTACAAAATGAATCATCCACAAGTAACCTGGCATATCCATGGATACGTGCAGCTCCAAGCATTCCAGACTCATGGGTAGCAGTGTTTTTCAGACTTGAAACCTGTGCCAGAATGGATCTCCACCATTCTGTCCATTCTGCCAGATTTAAACATGGTACTGGGACGTTTTGTCCAGATCAGTGAAGAGGTTTGCTCTTCAAATAATTAGTGAGATGCACTATGAGTAATAAGCTAGAAAGAAGTGTTTGCATCAATGTTCAAACCAACATACCTGTACCACTTATGTTTCACACAACATTGTGATGACGAGGCGTCAACAGCTTTTTTGCAGCAAGGTGCACTGCTTAAGTTCCAAAAACTCCAGCTACAGGCATATATACGAAACCATGAAACCAGGATTTTCCAAAATCTTCACTTTGGTGACGTAAAACTCTGGTTTTGTGTTGATGACGGGACTACATGTATAAAAGTACATGTGGTTTACAGATATCCAATATGTGTGGATATGGCCTCAGTACAGGTATCTTGGTTTCCTGACATCAGACCAAAGAATAGTCCATGTAATTCGACTTTGGTGAAACTGACTTGGTGATTCTGACTTGGTGATTCTGATTCTGATCCCAGATGTCTCTCATTCAGCATTCATATTCAGCTTCTGGTGAGAAGACTAAAACTGAAACTGGGTTTGTTGCTAAGTGAGGGTGGTCATCATTTAATACGTATCAAAGATACTGCATAAAATCACAAAAGAGAGAGTTGTGTTGAGTCAGAGTTTGTTTATTTGACTGATAAGTTCAGTAAAAATAGATGATCTCCCTCTGATTTTCTTGAGGACATCTGCTCTGGATTCTTCTGGAAAAATGAACAGATGTGTCATTAGGCTGGACCTGCTCTATAAGCAGGTAGGATGTGTGTGTTTCTGTGGGTGTGAGGACACTCACAGCACTTGTAGAGGGTGTTCAGTCTGGCGATATCAGCGCGGCTCATCTCCTGGGCAGTGCCAAAGGACACGTTGGGGTTGGGGATGGGCAGCATGGTGGGCTGGTTGTTCTTGGAGAAGGCGTACCTACAGCAGGATACAGTGCAGTTAGACTGAGCTCAGGACACACACACTCAGGATGGTGAGGGGAGGCAGTCACACTCACTTATGGTACTGCATGACAGACATGTAGTCATAGGAAGTTCCCTGGTTCAGAGTGGCAATCTTCCTGAAATTGTGCTCCATTCCTGAGAAAAAGCATCAGAGGAGTCAGTGTTTGCTTCTTATTGATAAAAATGTTACACTTTCTCTGTCAGTTCTGGGAGCTTGTGTATTTACAGTATCTTGATTTAATGTGACATTAGTGACATTACTTTCCACTAGGGGGCCTCAGAGACCTCAAATACTTCAAAAGTTTGAGGTACACTCATGATACTGGAGGAAAAGTAACAAATGTCTATCACAGGAAATTTCCAGAGGGTCTACAGACGTTACTCTGGATCTTGTCTCTGATGTGTAACACAAGCAGTCTCATTACCAGACTGGACATTCTCCAGCAGGACTCTGATGTGGCTGTCTCTGTCAGAGCGGGTCTGCTCATGGTTGAATCCCAGAGCATGGAGCAGCTCATGCTGAATGGTGCCATGGTAGAGACAACCACTACGAGCCAGAGACACGGTCTGACCGCCACCACGACGTCCAACATAGGAGTAGCATCTGAGTAGAGACAGAGGAGTTCAAACACTGTTGGTATTATATTATTTTTTGGTTTATATTATTTTACATAAACTTTGTAAATTCAGCTCAGCATTTTATCTAGTCTTACAGTGTCTGTGTGTTCGTGTACAGCCTCAAGGTTGATATGTATTGTTGATAGACAGCTGTGGCTCCAGTCTCTATCTGTGACCTTCTTTCTTCCAAATCATTCTCACTTAGCAGCATGCCCAAAACAACACACACTTTGTAAATTACATCTTTTTGAAGCCTGACAACAGCTGTTAGTTAAGACAGCTGCGTCAGTTATAGTTGACAGCCAACTATATACGGTTATCAAAGTAAACTTAACCTCTGTACAGGCACTGCCAAAGAATATTTTAAAAGTGCAATACACCCGAATATCCAGGCTCACTTTTTGGGAAGAGAGACCAGCACAGCAAACTGAACTTGTGACCTGGATAAATGCTGAACTGAGAAATTGTTCCTCTTCATGTGATTCTTGGGTGATGATGACCAAAGCAGTGATTCCCAACCTGTGGGCCGTGAAGGTATTGCAAGTGGGCCAAATCATTTTCAAAATATAGTTATTTTTGTGGGGAGTTGTTTTATTGAGATGCAAATACACAGAACAATGTTTAAAATATTAAAATCAGTTAAGTTTCTAAGAATATGGCAAACTTAAACATACTCGTGAAAAAATCCTTTAAGAAGGCAGGTTAGAGCCCAATATGTAACAATGACCAGAAATGTAATTTAAAAATAAAAAAAAGTTATAAAACCCAAAATGTAATAGCATGTTGAAAATAGTGCTTAGCTCGGAATGTAACAACTGAAAGTTACCATGTTTTGATATCAGCATCTGTTACATGAGTGACTTTTTACATTTTGGGTTTTTATTCCTTTTTTATTAACATTTCTGGCTCAGCACCTTTGTTACATTATCCACCAGTTACTATATTTCAGGTTTTTGTTTCAAATTGGGCTCTAACGAGGCATTATATAGCCTCCATATTTATGGGGTCAGAGGCCGGGGTCGGAGGTTGGCCACAAACATTAGTGAGACATAAAGGTGGGCCCTGAGAAGGTTGGGAACCACTTTACTAAAGAATCAGGTCACTCTAATATTGGACAGAACTCAACCTGCTTGTAAAAGTCTGTCTGCTTACCCGTTCTGGGACTCAATGCTCAGCCAGTCACGGTCGCTGCTACTGGTGGGCCTGAAGCGGATGCAGGAGAAGGAAGAGAAAGACTCCAGTCCACGGGTGATGATGGACCTTTCGCGAGAGGCTGGAAGGTTCACAACACACAGCTGTTAAGTGTTTACAGCTCACACCACAAAGACAGCACAGCAGCACAGCAGCACAGCAGCACCTGTTCCCTGAACTCCAGCTGCACAGTCAGTCATATTTTTCATAGAGCATACTATCAGCTCACATGCTGCTGAAAACTACTCCACACGGGACAGGGAGAGGAAAAATGGGTGCTCAGCGCTAGAGGAAATATTAGTCATGAGTTTGTTTAAAACATGAAAAATGCGGGGGAAAAGAATCTGTGATTACACGGGAATGCTGAGGGACTGGTTAGTTGTAGTATGCATGCCAGACCTGAGGTTGGCAATACAACTGTAGAAGCTGTATACACGTCGGCAAAGGTTTAGAGGCTGAAGAAGAGGTGAGATGATCATCAGACGCGTATACTGATGCCTCCTCACTGATTGCAGAATTTGTGTGATAGTTGTACACTTTTCTTGAAAGGCAGTCAGCAGCTTCAGCAGCTCAAGCACAACAGTCTGTCATTGTCACTGTTGTCCTTGTTGTCTTGGCTCACGCACAGCCATACCACAGTGAAAGTGAAATGTGCACGCACAAAGCAGAGTGTGACGTCAACGATTCCACTGAAAACACCAGCTTACTGTATACATAGCAACAGTGAAATGGCATCTAAGACAAATTTCACCCACAGGGTCATTTACAGACGTTTGGGGTTTAGTTAAGCCAAAACACTTTTTCTGCGTAAAGGAGAGGCCGATACTCAGCAATGCTTTTGCATTTCACCTTGAAACCATTATCCTGTGAAAGGGGTCTTAACCACTTGGCCAATTATATGAAGATCCAGCTAACTGTTAGCATTGATTAACTTAGCTGGAGTCAGTATGTTGACAGTGAGCTACTGAGAAAGGCTGATACAATGGAAGATCATTCTTCTCCTCAGAGGATCCAGCAGGGGGCAGACTGTGACGGACACATGGACTGTCTCAAATCACATACCTCTGTAAGTACCATACCTGCTAACACTCCATTTTTCACAGGATTCTCCTGTATTTCAGACCCATCATGACTCGGTGTAAAAAAAGAAATCACTCGTATTGTCATTTCTCGGGGGAATTTCCTGTAATTTGAACATACCTGCCAACACTCCAGATTTTGGCAGGAGTCTCATGTTTTTTTATCCTGGTGTCTCTCTGATACTCACACAATTGATAATTTCTCCCAATTTTTCACTTTGACTGCGGGATCAAAACGCCGCTAATTTAAAAATGACTGGCTTCTACAAACTGGTGGTCCAATCCAAAAATTATAAAAACTGTTGTAGTTGTCAGATTCTACATTTTTCAAGGGTGCTCGAATGTATCACAAGAGACAGACGAAGCATTTTTAAACAGAGAGGGGAGAAGGATTTCATCAACTCTGTTTTGATTCACAAGTGCACTTTGAGAAATTGCAGAAAATAAACAGTTTACTCAAACTCGCTCAAATCTGTGAAAAAAAGGAAAAATAAAAAATAAATTAATTTACAAAAACAACAACAACAACAACAATTTTTATCTACTTTTGGCAAGATCTGGATGATTAACATACTCTCTGGAACCGCGTTAAGAAAATTCTTTGAATTTTGCCTGAACCCACAGAGGTATAGGAATTCATATTGTAGTGAATCAAAGACCACAGGAGTTAAAAAAAAAAGAAAAGAAAAGAAAAAAATCTCGACATCAAACTAGATTCTTTTAATGCACTGTCACCACCGGTATTTTTCATGTGTACCAGAAAATGTGTTGTGTTAACTATTTCCTTTTTTCCCATTTTAAGAAGATAAAAACAGAAAAAAACAATTTCTTATTTTCCTGTATTCTACTGGTTTATAGCTTTAAAAGTTCTTATTCTGCATTGTGACATAATTGAGTTACATCAGCTTATAGCCATGGTTTTCCTGAATTTATAGAGGTACAGGACATACAGGTACGGAGCCCCTAAAGGGACAAGAAAAGGTAAAAAAGAAGATTTAATTTCACGTGCGCACTTGAAACTTTTACGTGCTCACCTGAAACCTTTTTAGGTAACATTTTGTGTCCATCTAACGATAGCCACAGAGCTGGCCAGATGTTTGAAGCTGTCCCTCTACAAAAATCAAGCACACGATCCAAAGCGGTGAATCCTTAACGTGGAAACAGACGTGGTGGTACAGGTGATGATACTCACGCACTAACTCTTGTATTGTCACTTTGTAGAGAAGAAAACTGTCAGGTGTGCATCTAAAGCATTTCTGGTGCGCACTATGGTTTCAGGTGTGCACCTAAAAGTTTTAGGTGCGCACCTGAAAAGGTTTCAGGTGAGCACGTGAAAGTTTCTAGTGAGCACGAGAAAGTTTCAGGTGAGCACGTAAAAGTTTCAAGTGCGCATGCGAAAGTTTTAAGTGCGCAGGTGAAATTATTATAATTTTTTTTACCTTTTCTTGTCCCTTTAGGGGGTGGTCTGCAGGATTTTCCTAAAAAATAAAATGACAACCGTAACAGGAATAATGCTGCTCAATCACCTCTAGACTTCCATACATGTGTGTCAGTGTCTGTGTCTGCCTTAGTACCTTCTCCGCCAGTATGTTGATGTTTTGGTTGTCACTAGGCGTTTCTGGGCGGAGGGTAGTTGCGGTGGCCTGCCAATCACAGTGCCCCTAGTGCGCATGTGACTTTAAGTGTTGATGATAGCAAGTGGAAGAAGCTGTCCTGAGTGGCTACGATAGCAGATGTAACATGGAGAAAGAATGACACATTTGCAGGATAACTCATTTACCTGCAGGAAGTCAGATGTACCACTCTTGAGTCGCTCCCATGTAAAAACACAATGCTACAGATGCCAGCTGGACTGGTGAGTGTGTTCATGTAGCTATGGCTATGAGCTACGATCGGAGGCAGTGTGCATGCGTTGCTGCTGGCACTGAGCCATGGAGGAGGAAGAGGGGTCCAGTTTTGATATTGTTTATAAACAGTACCAAAAAAAATCCTGCAGACCCCACCTTTAACTTTGTAGAGAAAATCCTTCCTCTACGTAGCCAATATGCCGACCATTATAGGTGAGAAGTGTCCAGTGTTTCACACTCAATTCTCTGACAGTTTAAAGTGTGCCAGATGAAAACTCAAAGTGCACTTTTTTTTCCTGTGAGCACACTTATGCACTCAAAATATCATATTCAAGTGCAAAGTATGCGATCTGGGACAAAAATAATGTCTCCCTTACTGTTTGAGAAGTTTCTGCTTTAAAAGGTGGAGGAGTGTCTTAAGTGAGGGCCTCTGAGGGACACTTACAGAAGTGGTTGGCAATGTAATAAGGGACGTAGACCTTCCCATCACTCCACTTGCCCCACAGGCAGCCATAGTTGACGCAGGGATCAGCATTTCTCTCTGCATCAGAGTCGATGGCGATGTCTCCTTCAATCAAGGTGGGTTCATCAGCAGAGCGCACTGAAACACACACACCAGAGGCTTTAACACCTAATGCCGCTACCGACAGGACACCAGCAGAGACTCATACTCACCCAGATTACTGTTGGCTCTCAGCAGAAGTTCAGACACAGACAGGTCTGGGTCCCCTGCAGAGATGGTAACAGAAGCACAGGCTCAGCCAGGCTTCAAATACAGAATCGCATTACACTCCAGTGAAACAGGAGTGATCATTAAACCAGATGACTTACCTGCCTGTAGGTTCAGTGTGCCATTGGGGAGAGCAAGCAAACACGCAAACGGTTAGTGACAAAATATCACAATAAGATAAACCACATGACTGGAAATTACAGGTATGAGTAAAAGATGGAAGCGAACAGAGTGATAAATGTTTTCATGTTACAGTATGTTTGGATTACACCTCCAGCTTTACAGAACAGTAGGTCCATTATAGGATGAATGACCTATAAATAAAGCTGTCAGTCTGGTAAACAGATGCAGCATTACCAAAAACATAAAGATGCTCCTCTTCCTCTATAATCATACCTGATTGTCTGCCCAACAGCAGGCAGACAGCAGCAGCAGAGCCAGAGCGGAGAACCTGAAAACACAAGCCATCTCAGCAGACCTGCAGAACAGGGATCAGACCCAGCGTCAGACCACATAGACATCCAAACCTTCAGACACCCACAGAGAGTTCACATCTCTGCGTCTGCAGCAGGACTCACCTTGGCTCCTCTATGTGGTGCAGCTCAGACTCACTCCAGCTTTTTATTGGTGCTGAAGTACCCAAATTTGGACTATCTGGGTTCTAGGAATCAGCTAAATTAAGCTCAATCCTTATCGGTCACTTAAGGTAGAGATGTATTCCCAGAGGGAACACATCCCTACCTCTGTGGCTGGGAAACTGAACACTTGTTCTTTTGATTTCTTTATATCTGACCTGGTTACAAAATGTGGTGAGTGTAGGGATCTGATGACCTCAGCCAGTCTTAATTACACATGAAGCTGTGCTCTGGAGGAGATTCAGCGCTACTCTCGTGGTGACGCGCAGCCGTTGTGTCATTGTGTACTTTGCCTTTTGTGTGTTCCTGCTGCAACACAAATTTTCCCTTACAAGACAATCAAGAGTTTCATATTCTTACTTACCAGGCTTTGTAGTGCTATGAAGGGCATGATTTGAATAAAATCATGTTAATCTATTTGGATCTGCAGATCTCTAGGCTCAGACTGCTATATAGTATATCCTTCCTGTTGTGTTCTGTGTACCGATTTACAACTTTAACACTCATAAATATTGTTTTTTACATCTGATTGCCTCAAGGCTTTATGTTATCCTCCACACTGTGCCCTTGAACATACAAAAATGATGATTACCACTTTAATTAAATTTTGAGTGTTTTAGTCAACTTTGTTACATCTGTGGTGTTCCCGGTCTAAAGTGACCGCCAAGGAATGGCCGCAGAAATGAATGGGTATTTAGATTATATTCATCCTTCAGATGAGAAAACATCCCCATACCCCCCCCACACACAGACAGAAAGACACACACACGCATGCGCATGCGCACACACACACACACACACACACACACATGCATTTCAGACTGAACAATATTTTTTTGAAAGGTACATATCTCTTTCCTGATCCTCCAACGTGATCCACCTTCAAGTCAAACGTGAGCCACCTTGAAGTTGAAACAATCATATCCTAACACAGACCCCGAATGTTCATCTGCACATCTTTCAGTCTGAGCACCATGAGTAGGTGACTGTTTGTGTTTTCACTGCAGTTCTTCACTCTTGGATGCACAACCTACCAATACCTGTACTCTTCTACATTTCATTTCATTTCTGACCCCACTTGTAATAAACGTTAAAAAGAAAGTGTCCAGGGTGTCCAGGGTCTGCAGAAACGTTGCCAGCTTGCCTCCTGGTCCTGAACCTGTAAAGGTCCTGGATGGAGGGCACACACACCCATGCACACACACACGTACACACACCAATGTACACTATGCTGAGTACAGATGGACCAGTCGAGGAAGCATTTTATTTTGTAATTTTTGATTTGGGTGACATGTCTTCAATAAAGGATATGTCACCCTTAATATTTTCTAAATGAAGATGTTCCGTCCACAGCTTGGACGCCTTCTCAAGATTGGTTCATTAATGGGTAATGCTACTGTTTTGCTTACGTACATAACGGGCTGAATCTGGTGTTCACACTTGGGAGACCCTGATGGAAAATAGAATGAGGCGGGAATACTGAGACCACAGTTTCTGCATTTGATAGAATGTTTGATCTCAAGAATCTCTTGCGCCGTCATATTCAGCATCTTCCACTTCAAAGCACATATGGCGCAAGCCAATGGGACTGCTGTCTGTGACCTTCATCGTTATGGCACTAAATTTTCCAGCCTCTGTAAGATTTGTTGAACATTCATGAACTATTTTTACTACAATATTTTTGTAACAATTATCCTCACAAGTGACACAGTGATACCCAGTATGTGTAATTCACTTAAGATATCAGCAAAACAGGTTCTACATATTGATATGTAGAAATATATTTGTAAGATAGACATGGTTTTACAGATATCTTGAATTAACATATCACCATGTCAAAATCAAATGTGACATGTTGAAATGTAATTTCCACTATAAAAACTAAATGTTTACATGTCAGCCAGACTCTTTAAATGTTGAAAACACTTGCCTCAGGCCACGTGTCAGAGACCTCTCCTACCTACCTCTCACCCAATGACTGCCAGGATAGACTCCAGCCACCCCCATAACCCCAGAACACACCAGTGCTAGAGATTACAGATGGATGGATTTCACTGAGGCAGAGCAAATACAGAGTAGGCAGAAACACAGAGTAAATCATCTTTCATGACTCCATAGTTTCATCACAGAATGTTAAGT